>WNWK01050700.1:0-12740 GCA_009830355.1 Cherax destructor | reverse complement strand
ATATATATATATATATATTATATATATATATATATATATAAAGGTTTTGGGGAGATGCGGAATTTTTTGAGGAACTTTTAAATGTTGATGAAAAAGGGAGGCGATAATTTCATGTACTGGCCAGGGAGGTACAACATCGTTTAGGAGTGAAGAAGAGCAGGATGTGAGTGTAGGGAGGGCGGAGGCATTATGTAGAATGAAAGGGGGTAAAGCAGCAGGAATTGACGGAATCATGACAGAAATGTTAAAAGCAGGGGATGATATAGTGCTGGAGTGGTTGGTTTTTTTTGTTAATAAATGTATGAAAGAGGGAAGGTACCTGGGGATTGGCAGCGAGCATGTATAGTTCCTTTATATAAAGGGAAGGGGATAAAAGAGAGTGTAAAAATTATAGGGGAATAAGTTTACTGAGTATACCAGTAAAGTGTATGGCAGGGTTATTATTGAAAGAATTGGGAGGTAAGACAGAGAGTAGGATTGCAGATGAGCAAGGAGGCTTTAGAATGGGTGGGGGGATGTGTAGATTAGTGTTTACAGTGAAGCATATATGTGAACAGTATTTAGATAAAGGTAGAGAAGTTTTATTGCATTTATGGATTTAGAAAGGCATAGATAGAGTGGATAGGGGAGCAATGTGGCAAATGTTGCTAGTGTATGGAATAGGTAGTAAGTTACTGAAGGCTGTAAAGATTTTTTAGAGGATAGTGAGGCTCAGGTTGGGGTGTGTAGGAGAGGGGGAGATTACTTCCCGGTAAAAGTAGGTCTTAGACAGGAATGGTGATGTCACCATGGTTGTTTAATATATTTATAGATGGGGTTGTAAAGAAGAAATGCTAGGTGTTGGGGAGAGGGGGGGGATTAAATTTTGGAGAATTAAATGCAAATGGGAGTTGACACAGTTACTTTTTGCTGATGATACTGTGCTTAGGGGAGATTCTAAAGAAAAGTTGCAAAGGTTAGTGGACGAGTTTGGGAGAGGTGAAAGGTAGAAAGTTGAAAGTGAACATAGATAAGAGTAAGGTGATGAGGGTATCAAACGATTTAAATAAAGAAAAATTGGATATCACATTGGAGAGAGGGATTATGGAAGAAGTAAATGTTTTCAGATATTTGGGAGTTGATGTCAGCGGATGGATTTATGAAGGATGAGGTTAACCATAGAATTGATGAAGGAAAAAGGTGAGTGGTGCATTGAGGTATCTTGGAGAAAAAAACGTTATCCATGGAGGCAAAAAAGGGGAATGTACGAAAGTATAGTGGTACCAACACTCTTATAGGGGTGAAGCATGGGTTGCAAATGCTGCAGCGAGGAGGAGGCTGGAGGCAGTGGAGATGTCCTGTCTAAGGGCAATGTGGGGTGTAAATATTATGCAGAAAATTGGGAATGTGGAAATTAGGAAAAGGTGTGGAGTTACTAAAAGTATTTGTCAGAGGGCTGAAGAGGGGTGTTGAGGTGGTTTGGTCATTTAGAGAGAATGGATCAAAGTAGAATGACTTGGAGAGCGTATAAATCTGTAGAAAAAATAATTCCTAAAAATTAAAGGGTAAAACTTAGGGAGGGTTTTGGACTTAGCAAGATGTACTGCTAGTAGAGCAAGGAGACAATGGTTTTGGGGGATGAACTTGGACAAAGGTAACATGGCTGAATGATTCTAAAAATTAATTGATTTGTTGGACTTGAGTTGAAATGGGAAAATGTCACTTTAAAATTAATATGGGTAGGCTTTTTTGGGTTAGTTCCGCTGTTTTTAATAAATTAAAAGGTTAAATTAAAGTTTTTTTTTGGGGGGTTTTTTTTGGGGGATTTAACCCCCTTTTGAAAAAAAAAAAAAAAAAAATAATTTTAAAATTATTAATATTTTTAATTAATTTTAATAAATATATATATATATATATATTATATATATATATATATATATATATATATGTCCACATTAGGGTAAAAAATGGTCAATTAAAAACTCATCTAAAATTTAAATCCTTTCAAAATTTTCTTATACTTTTGAGATATATTTTTTCCATTTATGTTAATGTGAATTTTTAATTTTTTACCAAGAGAAAATTTGAAAACCTACCCAACCTTATTACAACAAAAAGCAATTTTAATTTAGCCTAACGAACTAAATATATTTTATATACGTTAACGTTAATTTAATAATAATCAAAAAACAATGAAATATATTTTTTCGTTATGTTCAGAATGATTTTGGGAAATTATTGCATACACAAATTTTCACTCCTTTTAGGGAAGGTGAGCTTTCATTTAAGCCAAAACGCAAGTTTTTCCTAATCGGCCCCCAAAATTAATATATATATATATATATATATATATATATATATATATATATATATATATATATATATATATATATATATATATATATATATATATATATATATATATATATATATATATATATATTTTTTTTTTTTTGGTGTGACATCTAAGCTAATTTTATTCTAACTTCTGTTTGGAACTAGCCCATCGCCAGTGGAATTGATCAAAAACAACACTGCGACTAGCCAAAATCCCGTTTGGCCCGCCCCGGGAGAAAAAACACATGACGTTTTTTTTTTCCGCCCCAGAGGAGGGCCAGAGCAGTTTCGGATACATTTTTAAGGATATTTTGGGGATGATAAACCTAGCTGGACGGCACAATCTCTTTGGGAGACATCAGGAAAATTGATAGGGGGTAGCCTGGGCCTTCTTTAAACCCCCCCAAAATGTGAGATATTTTTCACCAATCCACAGATGATCCAGGACATTAGGCTTTTTTTACCGGGGGAAGCCATCGATCCACCCAAAGACCCCTTTGGGCTCCTCTGGGGCCAATCCCATTGATCGGTCCTGAAAAAAATTACCTCGGGCGATGGAAGGTGGATGAAAGACACAAAATGATCCTTCTACCTACTCACCAGGTGCCGCAACCCCAAAACTTACATACCCCCAGATGCCCCCAGCCTTTAACCCCCGAACCCGGGGAAACATTTCCCCCAAAACCATGCTAGAGAGTGTATTAATTTTTCCCCAAAATGACAGTGGTTGAAGCCTCATTTCCAGTCATACGGGGGGGGCGGGAGTAGTCCTCCCAGTTTGCCCTACCAGCCTTCTTATCCTCTTCCATAGATCAAAGAGCAAAAAAACAAATTTTCCAGAAAACCCCTCGTGATTCAGCAGGAATACAGGCCCCAGCTAACCAGGCCCATCACAAAGGAGACTTGCTGCCCAACACCAAAATATGAAGAACGGCCAAAAACCAGTCAACGGGGAGGGCCCCCACGCTGGATTTCAAAGAGGGCTGTAACATCAGACAGGGACACGCCCGTCTCTTAGCTGGGGGAAATCACCGGGGGGATTCCTCCCCCATTTGGGCCATGGGAACACGCCACCCTAAGCCCCTTCAAAGGGGCCGCGCCGCGCCCCTATTCACACGGAATATAGGTATTGAGCGGCGCAAAAGGTCTACGGTCTTAACTTTTCAAAACCAAAGGGGTTGGCATAAAACACAATGAGGTCAACACATCATAAAGATAACCCTTGCTAAGCGGATGCCCAGCCGAGGGGAACCCTTCATCACTAGCAGCCAAAAACCCCACAACCCAGCAAACCCCCCGACGGGATCACCATCTACCCTGAAGAAGGCAAGCCTTAGAGGGGATTATCCCTTTTACACTGGCTGACACCTACATCCATAAAGTGTTGGGCAAAGGGGGAGAACCCCTGCCCACAGAGGGGGAGTACAAGACGGCAAGTACAGGGACATAAGCCAACAGTAAAAATTTTGTCCAAGGGGATCGAGCCCTTTGGGGGAGCGGCCGGGGAAAAATGCAACAGTTCCTTAAAGAACGGGGTTTCCAGACTCACACACCACCAGGGACCCAAGGGCAGCCAGTTCTGTTCCACCCCCGGGGCCATCCAGGGGAAACGCATGCTGCATACTTGGCTGGGTCCGGTTCGGGGGAGCTGAGGAGATTCAAACCACATATTGACCATTGTATTCATGTTCATTTTTGGGTTTTTTATAAATGTATTCTGTCTATTAATAAAGCATTTATATGTATATGTGGTATATAGATGGGGGTGGAGAAGGGAAATTTAAAGGCTTCAGGAAAAAATAAATTTTCTTCCTGAAGCCTTTTTTTCCCCTTTCCGAGGCTTGGGGCCCAAATTTGCACTAGAGGTACCCCATCCTCATTTGAAAAAAAAAAAAAAAAAATATATATATATATATATGTCGTGCACTAAAAATTTATTTTGGCAAAAGAAACCCCTTGCCTATAAGACAAGTGAAAAATTAGAAAAATTTCAAAATCATTTGAACATAACAAAAAAATATTTCATTGTGTTTTTATTATTAAATTAATGTTAACGATCATAACGGATCGGGGCCCCTATTATAGCCTAAACATACAAAAAACTTAACATACACATAAACGATATAAGACATATAAGACATATAAGACATATAAGACAAGGAAAATTTTGGGATGCAATAATTTCCCAAAATCATTCTGAAATAACGAAAAAAAAATATTTATTGTGTTTTTTTATTATTAAATTTGTTAACGTATCTAAAATATATTTAGGGGTTTGGGTAAATTAAATTGCGTTTTGTAATAAGGTTTAGGTTTTCCAAGTTTCTCTTGGTACAAAATTATAAATTTTACATTAACATAAATGAAAAAAAAAATCTTAAACGTATAAGAGAAAATTTTTAAAAAACTTAATTTTAGATAGTTTTTCTAATTGACCAGCCTAATCGGCACGACATATATAAATTTCTTTTAAAGATTCCCACTGCTTTCATTCTAGACACTAGACGGCCCCCAAAACCCCGGAGTGCCTGCCCACAATCGCCCTTTTAAACCCTACTTCAACAGTTACTTCTGTGTCCAACCCCTTTGCAGTCTTTGGCGAGGTTCTAACCCACGCTACTGTCTTTTCTTCTTTTTCTCACTGGAATTTCTAAACCCCCGCCTTCTAAATCGTAACCATGTATCCCCCCTTCTTCAAAGTCTAAAAATTTAAACACGGTTCAAATCTCCATTTCACCCTAAACCCATTTCATTCAAAAACATTTCCTTTTTTTTTTCTTGTGGAGGTTCATTCATACACGGGAGTTACTTCCCCTTTTGTTTCTACTTTTTTCCCCCAAGATACCCTTTTATTCATTGGTTCCTTCCGTTCTTTTCCCAAAATTATTTGTTTTTATGCCCCCCCTCCAAACCTGCTTTCAGCCCCTTTTCATTTGAAAAACTAAACCATCTCTGAATTAATTGAGGAGAAAAAACCCTGGATGGACACTGATTCACATCCCAATACATACATTGTCACCTTACTCAACCTTCCACACAAAGCTTTTTTTGTTCCAATGCTTCGCTTTTATTTTTGACCCCCTATCCCTAGAAGACTTCTGCTTGATTTACTAATATGATGATTTAATGACATTAATATTCGAGGCCCCAGGGGAACCTGTATGTGTCTGTTTACAAGAAACAAAAATTACGTTCCGTTTTTACCCGTCATCTGAGGCTATTCACTAAATTTTTTTCCCATGGGAATTTTAAAAAATGCATTTTTTTTGTTTATATACCACACTCGAACATTGTTCACAATTCATTGCATTACACTGCGGCTCATCTACTTGAACAAGGGTATACAGTCTGCTCTTTGTATCTTTTGCCTTTTTCTTCCCCATCTCTTCAGCCTTGCTTTTCTTTCTTCCCCCCCTCCATTCTTTTTAAGGGATTTTAATGCTCATCTTTCCTCTAAGGAGGGGCTCACTGGACCCCTTGGCAATCATTTAGAAGCTTTTCTCATTTATCTTTTGTCCATGTTTTAAAACAGGTATTCCCAACAGGTATTCAGCCTTGCATAAAACTATCTTTAAATGCCCCCGACTTTATTTGGTCAGGGTTCCAGAGCATGACAGCATCATTTTCTAATCTTCTTTACTTCCTATACATGTTCGACCTTCTGTATAGCCCACAGTTGCATTTTGAATTTTTCCCTTTTTACTCGTGTCAACCCTTTTAGGTGAGGCCCCTTTCCCTTTGTCCTCACCTGATAAGTATTTTCCCACTTATTTACAAACCTCGTTTTAACCACATCCTCAAAATCAATCTCCAAACCTCGGGTAGGTACTTTTTGGCAGTGCGCCAACGTACGGTGCCCCGTTGTTACAGTAGTACCACGGGACGGCCCCTTTTGGTTGACGTGTAATTTTTGAAACAAAACTTTTTGCTGGCGAGATTATGATTCTACCGTCACTTCCATTTTCCCTGACTGCAGTTTGAAAATAAGTTCAAAAATGAGTGTCAGATACTTTTCCAGACCCACCCCTTTGGTCAGCCGGGTCAGATATTTCCAGACCCACCCCTTTGTGCCCCCCCGGGGTGTCGCACTGCACATCTTGCGAGGTTCCCAAAAAAATTTGGGAAATTATTTTGTGCGTATATCTCCATTTTGTGCCCATCGTTTCTTTCCCCCTAATTTTGTCTTTGCAAAGAAGAGACATATAATGTCTTCTACGTTTCTATAACTAAAGTTCCCTTTCCGCCTCCCAAATCAGCGGCCGGACCCATGGCTTTCCCACATTTGAATGCTTCCATTTTTCATCCAAGAGCCCTTTTGTAGTTTTTTTAATCTATTTAATCTCCTTTGGTCGCAAGATTTTTTCGCCCATGGAAAACTGACGTAGTTCTGCCTTTTTAAAAACCGGATACCTGGGGCCATGATGCCTCCCAGTATTGCTCTTCCCAGTAAACAGACGTTTAGTGTGGTTTTTTAAATTACACAATAGTTTTCCAATCATCAATTTGACTTTGGGGAAATTAATCTATTTCTGATTCTTTAGTCCGTTTAGGCTCTTATGTTCTAATGATTTTGCTAGTAACAACACGATTATTGCAGTTTTTTTCCCATCTTAAAAAAGAGTATGACACTACCTAGTGATATAACATATAAGCTCATTCCTTAGGCCTTAGGGGCAATCTGACATTTTTGGAAAAATTTGTTGTCTGAAAACATTTCGTGCCCGGGGGTTAATAATATGCTTTCCCCGCCCGGTCCAGGCTGATTGTGTTTTTTGGTGTCCTTAGTACCACTTATTATTACCCATTAATGATCTTGCCTAGGTTATCCCATCTAATATTTTTTTTCTCATTTTAGTCGAGGGATTTTGCTATAGTTTTCGCAGATGATCACTTTCCCAGCAACCTGAAAAACTTTTCCCCAGCAGAAACCCCACGATGACTCCCCCAGCAGCAACCTGACGAAGACTCTCCCCAGCAAACCTTTCTTCAGAATGTTATCAAACCGTTTTTTCTATTGGGTCACTCCTCATGGGTTTAAATTTTCAGCTACTAAAACATCAGATCCCTTTTACTAGACGTTTCTCTTGTCTCTGATGCTCCATTATATCTGGGGAAAGGCCCCGATCTCTGAACAAATACGGTCAGGTATCTTGGCCGGATGTTCTGGCAACCTAAAGCTCCCCTCTGACAGCAACTTACCAAAACCCGGGCCCAACGTTCCTTTTTGGTCCATGTTTTTTTGGGAATCGGGATGGACGAACTCTCCTCTTCTCCTTTTGGCCTTAATCCTATCGAAACTTGATTATGCAAACCAGATATTTTTTGCGGCCCCCCGGGGCCCTGGTCACAGACCGGGCCCGGGGCGTTGACTGGGAACTCTCTCCAGGTTTTCCAGGTGTATGTACTCTGTCTAAATTTGATCTCATTTACCATAAGGGATTACGTTGACGCCTAGATGTATTTCGTTCCTTCTGGGTCGAGAGCCAATATGCAGAGGCGAAAGTTCTTTTTTTCGAGGGCATGATGGTCATTGTCTCCGATTTTTCCCGTCCGATCTCATGACCTTCACGATCCTTCTACATACAGAATGGTATGACACTTTAAATTTAAGGCTTTTTTATTGATAGCAGCCCCTGTCTGTTATAACTTTTTCTTTCGACAATCGGATGTCTTCACCGCCCCGTGCCCGGGATGCTCATGAAATTACAGTAGCTTCTCATTTCCTTTTTCTTAACCACTTATTATCTCATTCCCATGCCTATGTCTTCTTGATGGTGTCGGAACTGCAAATTATTTTCCAACAGAGTGGTAAATGTTTTTTATTAGATTCAGCTAGCATTTTCACAGCTCATCCCTGTTTCCCTCGACATTAGTAGCTATTAGTATTCAATTTTGACTGCCCCCGATTTCTAGTAAAAACAAAGACATCGTTTTCTTCTGAATCCCTGGTCATGTGGATGTTCGGGGTTACGAAATAGGCGGACTCTGCTGCGCGGTCACCTGTTCATGACGTCTACATTTCACCGGGGGGGTATTACATTGCCAGACTATTTTGCAGTAATCTTATGACAACTTTTAAACCTGGAACAACTATGGTCTGAGTTGATTGTAATAAATTATTTTTTTTTTAAAACCCCTTGTTTTTTTTTCCCGATCTTATTATCACTGGATTTGGGAGACTACACTCTCCCATCTTAGCATCAGACCCCTCACGCCTCACTCATGGGTATTTTATTTAAAAAATTTTTTTTTTGCAAGCAAGCAGGATTTACTGCGCCTAACACCCTTACTGAATAAGAATAATAATAAACAACGAGGGGGTTAGAACCCATGGCGAGTGAGTCGTAAAACTCCAGGTCACAGTTTAAACCATTTGATATAACTAATGCAGAGCAATTCGGGAAAATTAGGTTAATTTTGTCCCCAGGATTCAACCTACCCCAGTCGGGGAAACCTAGGAGGGCAGATTTTTAAGATACCTGCCCTCCTCACTGACAGCTCACCTTTGGCACAGACCCCCTTTTTGACTTTTTTGTCATAAAGAGTTTTAACACCGTCTACCACACTTCTCTGCTTTTTGCACTAAAAAACCACCCCCGGTGAAGCTTTTTCCCGAATATACATTCCCAAATGTTAAAAAAAGTATAAATTTATCAGCTTATGGGTTTTTTGTAAATAATTTATTTAAAATTTTGGGACAGATACATCAAGATCTTGCGATCTTGATACCTATATGCATGACCTAATTACAATAGGGGTTTTTTTTTCCACGGGATTCCCCCCTACCACTGGTCCCCCTTCATCTGTATTTTTGTCAAGATTAAAACTAAAAAATAGTTTTTTACCAGCCAGTGGCTGGGAAATGCTTCTTGAATAAAAACACCCATGTATTGCGGGTCAATTATTTGCAGTGTTGGGCTGGACTCCCAGGCTGGTGAAAAAAATACTGATATGTGAGTGTGAGCGTTGTTTTTCATAATTGAGAATAGGTTTCTCAGGTAAGAGTTCATGACTTCTCTTCGTTAATCCTATTCCCCTGATTTAAAACTATGGACCTGTCGTAAAAACAGGTCCATAGATGATTAACCAGCCATTATATTTTGGGTTCCATCTTTGCACAGGTTTGAAATTTTTTCCCCATATTGATATTTGAAATGGGCTGGCCATCGGTAATTTGAGGGCCGAACCCCGGGCCCCTGGGGCATATCTTGCATAGGTATACCTAGGGTGGGTGGTGGAAAAGCTGATCAAAACCAAGTTAAATACATCAACATGTATTGATTAGAGTTAGGAAAAAAAGTAAAATGTGAACCATTTACACATTTTTAACTTAAAATTTTGCGTATGACCGAGTTGAGAGATGAATTCAAAACACTTTCCCTGAGGGCAAAATGTTGTGTTTATAGTTGGGGACTCAGTGCCCCTTATAAAGCAGTGGTGCTCAGGTACTTCCCCCAGACCGAAGGAAGCAGGTTTGGGGTATGGAGGGAAAAGTTCATTAAATAAGAGGGAAGACTGGGAAAGACTGGGGGAGGAAGTAGACTGGTAGTAGACTATTCAAAAGGGGGTGTCAGCAGTTCATTTTCCCCCCCCTTTTTCCCCCAGGTGGAATCAACAAGGGACCCCTTTCTGACGGGAAACACTAGGCTTAGTGCTCTCATAAACTCTGTGGGAGGGGGTTCCACCCCATGATTAGTTTTTTCATGTTTGGATTTTTACTTAATTTTAATGGGCAAGAGAATTCTCTTGCTGGGGTTTTTAATGTATTTGTTGGGCTTAACTAAGTAGATTTATATTTTTAATTTAAAAAGCTTAATCATCACTATTTCTTTTTAAAAGGGCCCTTTAACCTCTCATTTAAGGGGGGGGCAGAAATAAGAATTTTTTTTTTTTAATTTTCCAATTTCAAACAAATTTTTACTGTCATTTAAACAGCTTTCAATGACTGAGCTGTTGTTATTAGAAAATTTCCTTGAAAATTAAAGAGAAAAAATAATTATTGGGTTTTTTTTGGGAATTTTTCAAATTAATGCAAACCGGGTTGATGCACAATGTTCTATTTTTACCTTAATGAAAGATAAAGGGCACAAAAGCGCGTAGCAACATGGAATTATCATTGTATCAATATATTGTCTTTAAAAAGGGTTTAAGGTTTTTTAATTTTTTTTTAATTTTTTAATTTTTTTTTTTTTGGGGGGAATTAATTTAAAAAAAACTGGGAAAAAAATTATTGCAAATCCCTGTTGGTACGGGGGTAGAACCATCATTCCCGGGGTAATATGTTTAAAAGTCATGATATTCCACAACTAGTTTTGCAAAACGAGTATCGAAATTCCCATAACTTATTTCTGAGAAAAAGAAAAATTCCATTTTTTGTAAGTCTCACGGGCACCCGCGCGCCGCTAGTCGCCACAGCACCGCAACCCTTTAAGGCACCCCCCCCAGCAGCTTTACTCTGATCACTAATATGGCGTCAACAGACACCATATTAGCGATCAGAAAGTATGATCTTTTTGTGATTAGATGTATGAATAGTATGATCAGTATGTGTGCTCTTTGTGATTAGTATGTATGATATTTTTTTTCCAATACCATTTTTTTCATGTTTTGAAAATATTTTCTTTTTTTTTAACATTGTAAAGTTATTGCTGGGTAATATGCTTATAAATATTATTGGGGGATAAAAGGACACACATGCAACTAAGTAACATTTTATTGAGGTAAAATTTGGTCTGAAGCAGCAAAAAGTTGACTCAACAACAAAAAATATCACAATGCATCTGGCTCCTTGCCTAACATTTTGTCGAATAAGCAATAATTTTTATTTACAACTATTTTCTCCTAAGCATTACACCAACAATTTTATTACATATTCTTATTCCCCTTTTTATTGTTCACCTTTTCACTGTAATTTTCACATTCCGCAATAAAAAAGAGGAGCCACGGCGACGGGGACTTTGTAAAGGTCCAAGTCGGGGCCAAACGTCGTCGTAGCTCCCCTTTTTTTATGTGCGGGTTTTGGGGGATTGTTCCAGTCACGGATTTGGTTTTTTGTTATTCACCCGTAATTTGTAAAAATATTTGTAATGCATTCTTATTCAACATCACACAACATGTTCATCACACGCCCAGTGAACAACAAAAACTTTTACCGATCAAGACTTTTTACATTGGATCTAAGTTTGTAATGAGGGGGATCCATGGTGGTAACTATGGCAACATAAAGAAAAAAGTGCCAATACTTGCTTCAGTGAATATTTAAAAGGGGGTTTTAAAACCTTTTTAACTTTTTCAGGGGAAAGATTCGTAAAATTTAAGAAAAAACCCACATAACCTTAATACAACTCATTCCTTATATATTTTCCCTACATTTCAAATTTTATGCATCTACAAATTTTTTAGGAAAATTTGTTCGATAATAAAAAAAATAATGTAAAATAAGAGTTTCGGTAGGAATTATAAGAGCTATTGTCACAAAATTTAGACGGAAGAATATACATTTTGATTTTGATGTTAAAAGTGTCTTTTCACAACTTTAAAAAATTGATATACGAAGCAGCAGACGAAGATCCTGATGACAACTTCCAATAGCAACTTCATTATTTGAAATCAGACAGCTGCTTCTACAAACACCTTTTTTTGGAATTAATTTCGCATTCGGAGGTGAATAAAAACCCCATGATATTGAAGAGATATGAGGGTTTATTTATAATTACATATATAACTAATAAAAGTTAAAAACTTTTTTCAACATGTTCCAAAAATGTTACCGTAATAGTAATATTATCCAAAAATTGGGAAAATTTTATCAATTTCTTTTATTCTGTTTTTTTTTTTTTTATATATATATATATATATATATATATATATATATATATATATATATATATATATAGGGGTCCCATTAGGAAAACTTGCTATTTTGGGTTAAATAGCAACGCCACCTTGCCATATAAGACAAGTGAAAATTTGTTTTACCAAAAAAATTTCATTATATTTCATTGTGTTTGTTTATTATTAAATTAATGTTAACGTTCTATAATATATTTATTTGGGTTTGACTAAATTTAAAAAAGGCCGGAATAAGGTTTGGTAGGTTTTCAAAGTTTTTCTTGGTACAAAATTATAAATTCTTACATTAACATAAATGAAAAAAAAATATTTTTTAAAGTAAAAGGAATTTTTTTTGAAAGGAAAAAATTTAAAATTTTATATATATATATATATATATATATATATATATATATATATATATATATATATATATATGTCGTGCCTAATAGGGAAAAATGGTCAATTAGCAAGAACTCATTTAAAAATTTAAATTTTTTCTAAAATTTTTCTCTTATACCCTTTAAAGATTTATTTTTTTTATTTAGTTAAGTAAAATTTAAAATTTTTACTCAAAAAAACTTGAGGCCCTT
>WNWK01050699.1:0-12741 GCA_009830355.1 Cherax destructor | reverse complement strand
GACCAGCTGGCTGGCTGGCTCCTGCCAGCTGGCTGCTGACCCTGGCTGGCTAACGTGGCTGGCTGGCTGGCTGGCTGCCAGTTGGCTGGCTCTGGCTAGCTGACCGTTGGTGGCTGGCTGGCTGCGGCCCGGGCTGGCTGCGGCTGGCTGGGCGCCCGCTGGCTGGAGGGGGCCCCGGCTGGCGGCTTCCTGACCAGCTCCGGCTGGCTGGCTGGCAGGCTCTGCCCAGGGGCTGCTGACCAGCTGGTGGCTGAACAGGGCTGGGGTTTGCATGGATGGCCACCGGGGGTTGGGGTGACTGACTGTGACGGTGGGAAAATACAAAATAATAAAAATAATAATAAAATAATTTATTATTATTATTATTGAAGCTTTTGGGTTTTTGTAGTCTTATCAGTAATCAATTACAGCAGTGACATTGATGGGGGGGGGGTCATCTTATTTATTATTATCAGCTAAACAATTTTTTGACATTTTGTGGGCCCTGCCTTCCCTGCCTCCCTCCCCCCTGCCAGCCAGCCACCTCGCCTTATCACCAAACTAATGAGTGTGACATTTGACAAATGATGTCCTCCTTCCCTTTATTTGTTTTCCTTTTATCTGCCTTTTGGTTGCTATCTTTCTGTCTCTCTTCTCAAGACGTCCCTTTAAAACATTAAACCCCTATTTTTTTGTCAGTCTAGTTTTTTTGGGTTATCTGGTTTTAACTGCATTTTTCCAGGTTAATACACTATGTTTTTTTCCCAGGGTTTTTTACCTTTTATTTTGTGTACATGTGTTCAGAGCCCAGCTACCAATCTGGCCAGCCACCCCCGCCTGCCCCCTTCCCCCCCTGTTTCCCCCCCCACTGTTCCCCCCCCCCAGTGCCTTCCCCCCCACCCCCCTGTCTTCCCCCTCCCCCCCTGCCTTCCCCCTCCACCCCCTTTTCCCCCCCCCCCCCCGCCTTCCCCCTCCCCCCCCGCCTTCCCCCTCCCCCCTGTCTTCCCCACCCCCCCCACTGTCTTCCCCACCCCCAATGCTTCCCCACTCCCCCCCTGCCTTCCCCACTGTCTTCCCCCCCCCCATTGTCTTCCCCCCCCCCCCCCCCTCCCCCCCCCCCCCTCCCTCCTTCCCCACTCCCCCTGCCCTTCCCCCCCCCACTGCCTTCCCCCTCCCCACTGCCTTCCCCCTCCCCCTGCCTTCTCCCTTCCCCCCCCCCCCCCCACGCCTTCCCCCCCCCCACTGCCTTCCCCCTCCCCCCCTGCCCCCCCCCCCCACTGCCTTCCCCCCCCCCACTGCCTTCCCCCTCCCCCCCCCCCCCCACCCCCCCCCTTCCCCACTCCCCCCCCCCCTCCCCCCTCCCCCCCCCCCCACTTTCCCCCTCCCCACTGCCTTCCCCCCCCCACTGCCTTCCCCCCTTCCCCACTGTCTTTTCCCCCCCCCACCCCCCCTTCCCCCACCCCCCCCCTCCCCCCCCTTCCCCCCTCCCCCCTGCCTTCCCCCTCCCCATGCCTTCCCCCCCCACTGCCTTCCCCCCTCCCCCACCCCTTCCCCCCCCCCCACTGCCCCCCCCCCCCCCCCCTCCCCCCCCTTTCCCCCTCCCCCCCCTGCCTTCCCCCTCCCCCGCCTTCCCCCTCCCCCCCTTCCCCCTCCCCCACTGCCTTCCCTACCACTCACACTGCCGGAGTGAGGTATTCCTTACCACATGGCTTGGTGACAAGGCACTAATTACCCCCCCCACAATGCAATGCGGGGCATAGATTTTTTCCCACTGGCACACTTACCACATAGACCTATTCTAACACATGCAGGCTTACCGCTCTCTCCCCTTATTTAGGCTAGAATTTATGCGTACTAGTACGTCAATAACCCCAGTGCGTAACCGTCATTGTACCCAAACCTGAAAGGGTTAAAGGCTGGTGACATTGCAGACCTGGAGAGTGTACAAACTTTCACAGCACACATAAGTACGATAAAGCACCTAAATTACTGGGAATGGTTGAAGGTCCTTGATCTGTTTTCCCCTGGAATGCAGGGGAAAAGATCATGATAATATACCTTGGAAGGTCCGGGAGGGATTGGACAAACCTGCACAAAAAATCACCCCCTATGAAAGCAAAAAGACTCGACAGGAGATGCAACATTCCCCGATGAAAAGCAGGGCACCACGTACACTGAGAAACAACACCATAAGTGTCGGGCCCAAGACTGTTCAATTGCATCCCAGCATACATTAGGGAGATTATCAATGACCCCTGGCTGTCTTCAAGAAGGCACTGGACAGGCACCTAAAGTCAGTACCTGACCAACCGGCGTGGTTCGTACGTCAGTTTGCGTGCGGCCGGGTAACAGCCTGGTTGACCAGACCCTTCCACCATGAGGCCGGGTCTTAGACCTGGCCGCGGGGCATTGCCCCCCAAAACCCTCCAGGTAAAGTCCAGGTACAAAGGATTGTTAGTTTGAGATGCCACCACGAGATGGCGGGCATATCAAAACAAAGTGGAGTTTACCTTGTGGGAAGGAATTCTCGTTTTTTCCGTTTCTGCAGTTATTTCATAAAATTTTTTTTCTAACCATGGCCCCAAGAAAGAAAGCCCCGGGCAGAGTGCCGAGAAGAAAAAGAGGATGATTACCATGGAGTTAAAGCAGGAAATCATTGATAAACATGGAAAAAGTGCCAGGGTTGGGGCCCTGACCAGGCAATATCCCCCAGAGAAAGTTTCGGGGTCGTGACTGGAGCTATGTGATGACGTTTGCGAAGTGATTTAAAAACATTCTGAAAGGACGAAACGAAAAACCCCTGACAAAAACACTGATGTGCCCAGCATCTCCATCCCCAAGGTAAAGGCTGTACTATTCCCACAAAATTTTTTTTATTATTATTATTATTGTATTGTTTTTTCCTTTTGAAACTATGTCATGGGAAAACTAGTGGAGGGCCCCACAATCATATTATGATATTTAAAAACATTGTAACCTTTGCAAAGAAATAAATATTTTATTTATTTTTTTTTTTTTATCTTATGGGAGTAAGATTTGTTTCACACTCCAAGGTTAGAGGTTATGCTCTTAATATTCAGTCCCTTTCACCTTTGGAGATATGGCTTGAAAAATTCTGTCAGTGGCCAATTAATATTTTAGTTCCCCCCCCTTAAAGTTAATTTGTGCAGTACATTAATGAAAAAAAGAGTTTTTTTGAAATTTTAATTTCCACTTTCAGTTTATCAAGCTAGAACCCAAAAATACCCCTAAGAGGAGGAAAGAAAATTCCATACCATTTCGATGGGAAATATTAATTAGAAATGTATCATTTTTTTATCCTCAAGATGTGATCAGGTGAGTACGGTTTGCAATATCTGTGTACAGTAAAATAAAACAACAGTATTATGTCATGCATATCCATTTAGCTTTAAAATATAAATGTTGACATACTGTTTTTTTAGGTCACAAATTCAAAATAATATTCTGAAATCAATCATGTACTTGTATTTCACTTTTTTTAAACCAAATGAACTAATGTATACTGATATCTGAAAAGAAGTCTTTTTAATTTTGATATAAATACAGTGGTACCCCCACTTACGATATTTTTTCATTCAAGAATGCGTTGTGCCATTACCAAAAATTTTTCCCCATAAGGAATGATGTTAGACAGTCTTTAGACCCCAAAATTACATTTAAAAGATTTAAAAAATAAAAATTACATAAAAAGGGTGAGTTTGGGGACCATCGTAAGTCGGGTACCACTGTACTTTTGTGGCTTTTGGGGGAAAAAATGCTGCTTTTTCTTTTGTAGCAGGGTAATCTATTTGAAACATTGAAAAAATCTTACTTTTAAAATTGTATATTACCAAAATCAATATTGAAGGAAGTGTTAAGATTTACCTCCATCCCAGCTGGTAAAGTTGGTTTTTGGGTTTGGGGTATTGGAGGTGGCAAGTCTACTGTTGCTCAGTTACTGGAGAGGTAATTGCAGGGTCACCTAGAAACCAGGTTCAGACAATGCAAATATATTGTAAGCTGCAGCACAAATATGTACAGGGACCTCGGTTAGCGGCGAATCCCCAGGAGCTAGGTCTTTAACAATGGCTTTAACCAATTAATATTCCCAAGAATTAATGAAATGCAATTAATCCTTCCAGAAAAAATATTCACCAAAAATAATTTTTAAAATTAAATCAGTAAATACCTTTATTGAAGACTAATGTGGCTTCTGAAGAGGGGAGGGGAAATAGGGGGGAACCAGTTGGAAGGAACCCCTCAAAAGGACTTCCCGATGACAAGTCCCCTCTGGGGTCACTTCTCTTTTTTTCTTTTAAGCCACTAGGACCAGCTTAGAGTCACAGATCCCTCCCAGTGAAATAACTTCCAGAGTGTCTTGTTTCTGGGACCTCTAACATTTCCCTGAAGGGGACAAGGTTTTGTCACAAACATTTAATATGGCTTATTTCAGCTTGGCAGGATGGTGTTTTTCAACAAATGTCTGCACCAGTCCACATAGAAAATTTTTAATCTCTGCAGAAGGCACCTCCTTCTCTTCCTTTTCCTCCTCCTCCCTTTCTGAAGCAATAACCTCAGCTGTGGTCTGTTGCTGTTCCAGATGAAGCTCTTGCAGCTCTTCAGTGGTTAGCTGTACCCTGTGGGCCTCCACCAATTCTTCCACATCCTCACCACTCACTTCCAACCCCAGGCTGTTCCCCAATGTCACAATATCTTCCACAACAGGCACAGGGTCGTCAGCTGCAAATCCTTCAAAATCCCTCTGTTGGACACAATTCGGCCACAGTGGTCTCCAAGCAGAGTTCAAAGTCCTGGTAGTCACTCCCTCCCAAGCCTTACCTATAAGGCCTATGCAGTTGTAGATATTGAAGTGATTCTTCCAGAACTCTCTAAGGGTCAATTGAGTGTCAGAGGTCATTTCAAAGCACTTCTGAAACACTGCTTTGGCGTACAGTTTCTTGAAGTTAGAAATGACCTGCTGGTCCATGGGCTGGAGAAGAGGAGTGGTGTTAGGAGGCAAGAACTTCACTTTTATAAATTTGAAGTCCCTAGACATTTGGTCTTGCAAGTCTGGAGGATGTGCAGGAGCATTGTCCAGTAACAGGAGGCACTTGAGTCCCAAATTGTTATCCTGAAGGTATTTTTTCACACTTGGGCCAAACACATCATCAACCCAATCTTTGAAAATTGACCTTGTAACCCATGCATTTTGATTTGATTTCCACATCACACACAATCTTTTCTTGTGAACATTGTGTTTCTTGAACACTCTGGGAGTTTCAGAGTGATACACAAGTAAAGGCTTCACTTTGAAATCCCCACTTGCATTGCCACACAACATGAGAGTTAGCCTGTCTTTCATAGGCTTGTGTCCTGGCAATGTCTTTTCCTCCTGCGTGATGTAGGTCCTGTTTGGCATTTTCTTCCAAAACATGCCTGTTTCGTCACAGTTAAACGCTTGTTGGGGTTTCAGATTTTCACTCTTTATGTAGTCCTGAAATTCCTGCACAAACTTTTCAGCAGAATGTTTGTCTGAACTTGCAGCCTCACCATGCCTTACAATACTGTGTATGCCACTACGCTTCTTAAATCTCTCAAACCAGCCTTTGCTCGCCCTAAATTCACTACCAGCAGCACTTGTTCCAGGAGTTTTCTTCACAAGATCTTCATGCAAATGCCTTGCCTTCTCACAAATAACAGACTCCACTACACTGTCTCCGACTATTTGTTTTTCTTTAATAATAACTTTTCCATTTGTTCCATTATTGGTGACCTTTGTTTCATAAGCACATTTACTCCTTTGGCAACATCAGCCTCCTTGATCTGTTCTTTCTTTGACAGGATGGTTGTAATTGTTGATTTGTTTTTCCCAAACATCCTGGCAAGTTCCAGCACCCGCATACCACTCTCATATTTCTCAATCACTTCTCTCTTAAATTCCATGGTATTTCTCACTCTCTTTGCCACAGAAACTTTACTAGGAACTTTCTTGGGAGCCATGGTTACTTATTTCGCAGTTGCACTGGCAAAAAACAATGGAAAACAAGCGAAATGTTTGTAGGAATGAGCAGAAGCTTCCTCACGTACCGAGAGACACAAACAAACAAACTGAAGCGCAAGCGTCCCCAGCCGGCGGGTTGACGTGTCCAATACGGCCGCTAACCGGAATAACGGCCGCTAACCGGGAGCCTTAAGACCGGCCGCTAACTGAGTTGGCCGCTAACAGGAACGGCCGCTAACCGAGGGTTCACTGTATATGGCTTCACAAGCTGATGGAGTTTTTGGCGCCCATATCAAACCAAACACCCAAACAGTTGCCGCTACCAGCTGTAAGATTGTCTCATATCACCACAGTACATAGTATAACAATACGTATATATATACTAGTGTATATGTGTGTGTGTGTGTGTGTATACAGTAGACCGTCATTTAGCACGATAGTTACGTTCCTGAAAAAGTCGTGTTAGATAATTTTGTGTTAAATAATTAAAAGAACTTATGGGAAAAATAGGGTTACATTCCTGGGAGACCCCAAAAAACTAAACAAGTTTTTTTTAGACCAACAGATCTTACAAAAATAAAAGTGAATATGTAATTGTAGTTCATTATCGTGATGTATTAAGTTGTTTTTACTGCTTAAGACTACAAATGTAACATAAATAATAGTATTTACCTTAAATTGTGGGTGCTGGTGTTTGTGGATGATTGTGAAGAGAGTGGAGAGTTATGCTGTGGCCCTACTGGGCTGTGAGGTGGATAGTAGAGGTTCTGGAACTGAAGTCGATAGTTGTACTGAGTGTCTAACTTTAAGTCATTCAGTAAGTCAGTCAAGTCATTCAGTCAGTAAGTCAGTCAAGTCATTCAGTCAGTCAAGTCATTCAGTCAGTAAGTCAGTCAAGTCATTCAGTCAATAAGTCAGTCAAGTCAGTAAGTCAGTCAAGTCATTCAGTCATTCAGTCAGTCAAGTCATTCTCAGTCAGTCATTCACAGTCAGTCAAGTCATTCAGTCAAGTCATTCAGTCAGTAAGCGTCGCATTCAGTCAGTAAGTCAGTCAAGTCAGTAAGTCAGTCAAGTCATTCAGTCAGTAAGTCAGTCAAGTCAGTAAGTCAGTCAAGTCATTCAGTCAGTAAGTCAGTCAAGTCAGTAAGTCAGTCAAGTCATTCAGTCAGTAAGGCATTCAGTCAGTAAGTCAGTCAAGTCATTCAGTCAGTGTCAGTCAAGTCAGCAAGTCATTAAGTCAGTAAGTCAGTCAAGTCATTCAGTCAGTAAGTCAGCAGTCACAGTCAGTAAGTCAGCTAAGTCATTCAGTCAGCGTCATTCAGTCAGTCAGTCAAGTTTCAGTCAGTAAGTCAGTCAAGTCATCAGTCAGTCAAGTCATTCAGTCAGTAAGTCAGTCAAGTCAGTAAGTCAGTCCGCTCATTCAGTCAGTAAGTCAGTCAAGTCAGTCAAGACATTCAGTCAGTAAGTCAGTCAAGTCATTCAGTCAGTAAGTCAGTTAAGTCATTCAGTCAGTAAGTCAGGTCAAGTAAAGCGCTCGTCTTCAGTCAGTAAGTCAGTCAAGTCATTCAGTCAGTAAGTCAGTCAAGTCATTCAGTCAGTAAGTCAGTCTAAGTCATTCAGTCAGTCAAGTCTTCAGTCAGTCGTCAAGTCATTCAGTCAGTAAGTCAGTCAAGTCATTCAGTCAGTCAAGTCATTCAGTCAGTAAGTCAGTCAAGTCAGTAAGTCAGTCACGTCATTCAGTCAGTAAGTCAGTCAAGTCAGTCAAGTCATTCAGTCAGTAAGTCAGTCAAGTCATTCAGTCAGTAAGTCAGTCATCAGTCATGTTAGTCAGCTTATAGTCAGTCAAGTCATTCAGTCAGTCATTCAGTCAGTCAAGACATTCAGTCAGTCAAGTCATTCAGTCAGTAAGTCAGTCAACTCATTCCGTCAGTAAGTCAGTCAAGTCATTCAATCAGTAAGTCAGTCAAGTCAGTAAGTCAGTCACGTCATTCAGTCAGTAAGTCAGTCAAGTCAGTCAAGTCATTCAGTCAGTAAGTCAGTCAAGTCATTCAGTCAGTAAGTCAGTCAAGTCATTCAGTCAGTAAGTCAGTCAAGTCAGTCAAGTCATTAAGTCAGTAAGTCAGTCAAGTCATTCAGTCAGTAAGTCAGTCAAGTCATTCAGTCAGTAAGTCAGTCTAAGTCATTCAGTCAGTCAAGTCATTCAGTCAGTCAGTCAAGTCATTCAGTCAGTAAGTCAGTCAAGTCAGTAAGTCAGTCACGTCATTCAGTCAGTAAGTCAGTCAAGTCAGTCAAGTCATTCAGTCAGTCAAGTCAGTCAAGTCATTCAGTCAGTCAAGTCAGTCAAGTCATTCAGTCAGTAAGTCAGTCAAGTCATTCAGTCAGTAAGTCAGTCAAGTCGTCAAGTTTAAGTCAGTAAGTCAGTCAAGTCATTCAGTCAGTAAGTCAGTCAAGTCATTAAGTCAGTAAGTCAGTCAAGTCATTCAGTCAGTAAGTCAGTCAAGTCATTCAGTCAGTAAGTCAGTCTAAGTCATTCAGTCAGTCAAGTCATTCAGTCAGTCAGTCAAGTCATTCAGTCAGTAAGTCAGTCAAGTCATTCAGTCAGTCAAGTCATTCAGTCAGTAAGTCAGTCAAGTCAGTAAGTCAGTCACGTCATTCAGTCAGTAAGTCAGTCAAGTCAGTCAAGTCATTCAGTCAGTAAGTCAGTCAAGTCATTCAGTCAGTAAGTCAGTCAAGTCATTCAGTCAGTAAGTCAGTCAAGTCATTCAGTCAGTAAGTCAGTCAAGTCATTCAGTCAGTCATTCAGTCAGTCAAGACATTCAGTCAGTCAAGTCATTCAGTCAGTAAGTCAGTCAACTCATTCCGTCAGTAAGTCAGTCAAGTCATTCAATCAGTAAGTCAGTCAAGTCATTCAGTCAGTAAGTCAGTCAAGTCAGTAAGTCAGTCAAGTCAGTCAGTCAGTCAGTCAGTCAGTCAGTCAAGTCAGTCAGTCAAGTCAGTAAATCAGTCAAGTCAGTCAAGTAAGTAAGTCAGTCAGTCAGTCAAGTAATTCAGTCAGTCAAGTCAGTCAGTCAAGTCAGTCAGTCAGTAAGTCAGGCAGTCAGTAAGTCAGTCAAGTCAGTCAGTCAGTCAGTAAAGTCAGTCAGTCAGTAAAGTCAGTCAGTCACACAAACTTATGTTTACCTCTTTTTTATGTGTACAAAGTAACACTTCATTACAGCCACAGGTTATGTCTTGTCTAATATCTTTTTCTTCGTTAATTCTAAGACTTAAATGCTTATACCTTTTCTTGCCACTTTGAGCAACACTTTGATTGCTTGGCAGATACAAGATATATTAATTTAAAGATCAAAACACAATTCACTCTCTCTCATTCTTCACAAACACAGCTGGCTTGTAGCAGAGTTGACGCGTATGAAATACGTACGAATGCTGGGATGGTGGGGTCCAGGGTGGCTGGGGAAGGCGGGTGGTGTCCGCTGAACAACAACAAGGCTGTTTGTGGGAATGGTTATTTGCTTTTCCTTCCCGCAAACTATAAGTGTATTCAGGTATACACAGATACAGTTACGAAAATTATCATACATAGCAGCATATGTGTAGAGAACTTAGGATAACCCAAAAAACTCAGAGTGACTTATTTCCACTGTCTGACTTTTTTTGGGTTATCCTAGGTTCTCTATACATATGCTGCTATGCATGATAATCAATGTAACTGTACTTACCTAATTGTGGTTGCAGGGGTCGAGACTCCGCTCCTGGCCCCGTGTATCTGAATAAACTAACAGTTTGCGGGAAGAAAAAACAAATTCCATTTTCCTCTAAGCACGAGGATTGGGCTTACACTTGAAATCACCTGATACATTACCGCAAAGGAGCAAGGTGAAGCGATCCTTTGCTGTCTTGAAGCCTGGTGCACTTTTCTCTTGCTGACTGATATAAGTTCGTGTTGGCATTTTCTTCCAGAAAACACTTCTCTCATCAGCATTAAACACTTGATGTGGCTCATAGCCACCCTCAGTAGGACCCCCACTGACTCAATGGTTTAACCCACCGCGGGCTACCGTGCGTTCAAAAATTTTTCCACTCCCGTGAACCGTGAAATATAATTTTTACGTCGTGTTAGATAATAATGTGCTGCAATTCTTCAATCGTGCAATACCCGTAACGTGTAACATAATCTCGTGCTAAATGATGGTCTACTGTATATATATATACAGTGGACCCCCGGTTTTCGTGATTTTTTCGTTCCAGAATGTTGTTCAAGTGCCGTTACCAAATGAATTTATTCCCATAAGGAATAATGTAAATTAGATTAGTCCTTTTAGACCCCCAAAAATACACTTACAAAAGCACTTACAAAAATACACTTACATAATTGTTCGAGTTTGGAGCATCACGAAAACTGGGGTTCCACTGTATGTATATGTATACAGTGGACCCCCGAGTTTCGTAAAAACTTCACTCCTGAAGTCTGCTCAAGCGCCATTAACGAACGAATTTACTCTTTTAAGGAAAAATGTCACATAGGTTAGTCTATTTCAGACCCCCAAAAATACACTTCCACAAGCACTTACAATATTATATTTACATAAGTGCACGATTTTCGGGGTTTACGAAACTCGGGGGTCCACTGTACAGTGGTCCCTCGGTTTTCGGTCATCTCCAAACTCGAACATTTATGTAAGTGTATTTTCGTAAGGGCTTTTGCAAGTGTATTTTTGGGGGTCTGAAATAGACTAACCTACGTGACATTATTTCTTAAGGAAGTAAATTCGTTCAGTAATGGCACTTGAGCAGCATTCTGGAAAGAATTTTCGGCGAAAACCGAGGGTCCACTGTATATATATACAGGGCCTCCTTCTCTATAGTGGAGTAGGCCCTCTGGTGTGGTGCATACTTAGATGAGAAATATGCCACAGGCTGCAACCCATCATCCCCAGATTGCAGAAGCACTGCCCCCACCCAAACTCACAAGCATCTATCTGTAAAGAGAAGGGTTTTGAAAAGTCTGGAGACAAAAGAATGGGTGCAGTACAAAGTAATCTCTTTGCTTTCGTAAAGGCATTTTGACATTCTGGGGTCCAATTAAAGGGAACTTTGTGACTGGTAAAAGTGAGGTTAGAGGGGCAACAATAACTGCAAAATTTTTACAGAATCTTCTATAAAACCCTACCATCCCTAGAAAACGTTGCAGGGATTTTCTGTCAGGGGGTACTGGATAATTTTTAATGGCAAGAATTTTTGCAAATTTAGGGGCCACTTTGCCACTACCTACTTCATGGCCCAAAAATTAATAGTAGATTGACCAAAGGATGACTTTGATAAATTAACAGTTAAGTGAAAACTCTGGAAGGTCTCAAAGAGAGCCTTAAGCCTAAACATATGTTGGTCCCAAGTGTCCGACACAACAACTATGTCATCTAGGTAAACGGCCGTGCCTTTAAGTCCTTTAACCCTTAAACGGTCCAAACGTATATATACGTTACCTCGCCCAGTGCCCCGAATATTTTGAAAAAAAAAAAAAAAAAAATTTATTGAAATAAAGAGCACATTTTTTTAAGTGTTAAAGGATAAAAAAAAAAGAATTTGGGTCAGTAGTTACCGAGATATGAAGCGGAGAAGTTGGCACTGGATGCTCACCTGACAGCAACAGGAGTCCTGCTGCTTGCAGAATCGTTGCCGATATACCTTTTTTTCACTTTCTTTTATTATTTTATATAATTTTTATGTTCTGATAATTACAATTTATAGTAGTTCTTGTGATTTCATAGCCAATCTGTGTTCTGACACTAATATTAGGTACTGAAATTGTACTCAAATAATAATAATAATGATAGTGCATAAAAATAATAATAATAATAATGATAGTGAATAATAATGATGATAATAATAATAATAATAGTGCATAATAATAATAATAATAATAATAATAATAATAACAAAAGATTTGTGTCGCTGCCTTATCTGATCTCCAACTAATGACTCTGGTGACATTTGACGAGAGGGTGAGCCATAGTCTTATCTCTTCTTATCGTCCAGTAATTACAGTGATGACATTTGACAGCTTACATTGCTTCCTTTATTTGTTATGCAAACCTGTCTGTCTGTGTGTCTGCTTTGTCTTGATTTTTTAGTTATCCTAGGTAATTTACACTATGTATAATTGTATTTACGTATGTGTTCCTGTGAGATAGAGACAGAGACAGATAGATACAGACAGACAGAGATAGACAGCCAATAAGGTACCCAGCTGACCAGCCAGCTGCTGGCCAGCCAGGTGGCCAACCAGCTGTTTGCCAGCCAGGTCCCCAGGCAGGCAGGCAGCCAGCTGGCCTGCCAGCCTGCCGTCATCACTTTCCACTTCAAAGGGGAGTGTTAATATTAAATGACATCATTGAATCTATGGTGTTTGCTGCAGTGTTTGCTCTAGCTGGCCCTCAATTTAACTGGTGCTCCCACAAGGTACTAAATGGTCACAGATTTTTTTAATATGGCGCACACCGAGTGTTAAGACCAATTCTATGCTGACCAGGCATCTTAGGCCAATCGTGCCAAATTTGGAGGCAGGAAAAATAAAACGTAAAAATACGTTTGGGGCAGTAGCAGTGCTAACGTAAATATACGTGTGGACCGTTTAAGGGTTAATAGCCTGATGGATCACTCCCTGGAATGATTCAGGAAAGTTTTTCATTCCGAAGGGGTCACTGTAGTATATTGATAATGACCTCCTGGAATTACGAAGGCAGAGATTTCTTTCGCCT
>WNWK01050698.1:0-12741 GCA_009830355.1 Cherax destructor | reverse complement strand
TCCCCCCAATTAGTTGCATTGCTACACCTAATTGATATGTTAATTATAATCAAACTTTATAACTTAGATATGCAATTATACTTTTTTTATAAATTATCAACCATAACTTTTTACCATGTAGTCTATAATTAAGTAGTCCTAAGAATGCCCGCAATGCACAGCATATTAGGGGCTTTTGGCATGTACATCTCATCAATAACTATGTATCTTGTCTTCCCAACCATGTATCATTGTACCATGTCTCAATAAAGTATTATTATTGTACCATGTCTCAATAAAGTATTATTATTGTACCATGTCTCAATAAAGTATTATTATTATTATTATTATTATTAATTACAATACAGTGGACCCCCGGATTACGTACTGCTCCAAACTTGAACAATTATGTAAGTGTTTTTTTGTAAGTGCTTTGTAAGTGATTTTGGGGGTCTAAAAGGACAAATTTCCAATTTACATTATTCCTTATGGGAACAAATTCGTTCGGTAACGGCACTTGAACAGCATTCTGGAACGAAATAATGACGTAATCCGGGGGTCCACTGTACCTATATTAAATCTACTTGCACCAGGGACGAAAATGGTGAATACATATAAATTTGCAAATCCCATCTAGTCTACAGAATACCGCACACAAATTCTTACACACTCAGTGATAACCTTAAAAATCATTATAACTGATTCAGAGATGAATAAACACCACCTGATACTTGCTGGTGACTTCAGCATAAACCTCATCTAAGCACCTGGCCCTCAAGTAGCCAGCTTCATAAACACTATGAACAACTGCTTGCTACTAGCATCCATAACTAAGCCAACAAGAATCTCTGAGACAAGTGCCTCATTACTTGACCATATCTGGACCAATACTATATCCCCACTAAAAGCAGGGATAATCACAGATAACACCACAGACCACTACCTCACCTTTCTCATAAACAGATCACAGTGAAGAGACTAAACAGCCCAATGGTTTACAAACAGCATCCTCAAGTCCATTGATAAAAAACATCAACATGAAAAGCAGTTCAAGACTGGGTTTAATAACAAAAGAACAGACAAAACAAAGTCTAAACAACTGTATTATGCAAGCAGTGTTAACAAAATAAAAGGAGATATGAAAAAACTGTTCAGAAACTGAGACAGAAACTTAACTAAACCAGCTGAACCACACATCCAGCCTGCAGACACTGCCAACAAACTTAATGTCTTCTTCTCTAATATGGGATCAAAACTAGGCAAAATCCCAACCCCAAATACTCAGGCAAAAGACTACTTTACTCGAAATTATCCAAATACTCTAAATCTAGCTCCAACTAATCCTACTGAAGTCTGCTTATTATAAAGTCACTAAAACACAAGAGAAACCTAAATAATTTGCCACCA
This sequence comes from Cherax destructor, assembly GCA_009830355.1. Classification (NCBI taxonomy): domain Eukaryota; kingdom Metazoa; phylum Arthropoda; class Malacostraca; order Decapoda; family Parastacidae; genus Cherax; species Cherax destructor. Next base: position 11,355 of record WNWK01050698.1, on the reverse strand, counting down.
CACATGTACAAAAAAGCAGTTCATGTGTTGTTTGCCCACTATTGCAACTCTGTTTAACAAATCAATAGAATCTTCAACTTTCCCATTCATAATCAAGATAGAAAGGGTTACCCCAATCCTCAAAGGAGGCAATCCAAGTGAAGTGAATAACTATAGGCCCATATCAAACTTGCCCTATCTAAAATCTTCAAAAAAATAATACATAAGCAAGTTTACTCCTACCTAATATCTCAGAACATGCTTAACCCCTGCCAGTTTGGGTTTAGGCCAAAAAAAAGTAAGAATTATGCAATTATACAAATGCTCAAACTGCTTTTTTGCAGCTCTTGAAAAACCTGAATATCCTCTGGGACACTTCATAGATCTGCGGAAAGCATTTGATACAGTGGACCACAATTTCTTGCACCTTAAACTAGAACACTACACGGTCAGAGGACATACTCTTGAATACCTAAAATCTTATCTTAGCAACAGACACCAGTATGTCACCACAAACGGTGTAACCTCATCTACTCAGTCTATGGTCACAGGAGTGCCCCAAGGTAGTTTTCTTGGCCCTCTGCTCTCTCTCATTTACATCAATGCTCTCCCCAATGCATCTCATCTTCTTAAACCAGTTCTATTTGCAGATGACACTACTTGTGTCTTCTCCCACTTAAACCCAACTATGCTTAATGACACTATTAACAACAAGCTACTAAAAATATCTACACTGATGATGACCAACAAACTCACTCTCAATATAGACAAAAACCTACTACATGCTGTTTGGAAAGTGCTTTAAATATCCAACTTAACATATTGATCAATGGTTCTCCAATTGCAAGACACACCTTGACTGCAACCTTAAATTTCAGACCAAGATCCAACATATAGCCAGGAAGGTCTCCAAAACAGTATTTATTATTTCCAAAATATGGTATTATGTACCCCAAACGACACTACTCACACTATACCACTCTCTAATCTACCCTTACCTCATTTGTGCTTGGGGATCTACTGTGAATGATCACCTTAAACGATTAATAACCCAAGAAAAAGCTGACATACAGATTATCATCCATTCCTACACCAGACAACACCCCCTCCACTCTTCAAGAGTTCGAACTTACTTAAAACGTATACAAAATATGCACTCATATTATTGTGCCTACTATATATATACAACATTAAACTCTAATATAAATCTTCCTCTCATACTTCTCCTTGATAGCTACAACAGAACACACTGGCACAACACAAGGCACAAAACTTTCTTCGACATCCCTCAGGTCCGTCTCACTATGCAAAAATGGAATTCATTTCCCGAACCAGCAAAAGGCCCCCTGTCTGCCAATCAATTTAGGGCTATAATTAAAAATCACTTCATCTCCCAAATGTAATTACACCAACACATTACTATACCAAACAAAACCAACTCATCCAACTATACTTCCTGTTTCCTCACCATCTCTTATAATCTTTTCACAGCCTGAAATCATAGATCCAGTTTCAAACTACTTAATAAATCCCAATTAACTTAGGATCACTAATCAGTTTAAAGTATTAATACATACTTAAAATTGTACTACGTATTGTAAACTGTACTAATTGTAGTAGTTTTGCTACCCCTCTTTTTTGTAATAATGCATATTTAAATTTACCAAGCAATAAAACCTGTCTAATCGTAAGTAGTCTGTAAGCATTGGAATTAGTCAGCCCATAATGCACATACATACATGCTAGTGGCTTTCTTTGTGTTTAACAATATTTTATTACATGTAAACTACACTCTGTATACTAAACAAAGAAATAAAATATGTTTATGTTTAAGAGAATACAATCAGAAACAAGACTGGGAAAATGCTAGGTAAAGCAGAGAAATAAGTCTGTGGCAGAGAAATAAGGCTGTGGGAAAATGCTAGGTAAGGCAGATAAATAAGTACAGTGGACCCCCGGTGTTCGTCCTGCTCCAAACTCGCCCTTTTATGTAAGTGTATTTTTTTAAATACTTTTGTAAGTGTATATTTGGGGGTCTAAAAGGTCTAGTCTACTTTACATTATTCCTTATGGGAATAAATTCGTTTGGTAATGGCACTTGAACAGCATTCTGGAACGAAAAAATAACGAAAACTGGGGGTCCCCTGAATGGGAAATGCTAGCAGGCAGAGAAATAAGATGTGAAATGCTAGGTAAGGCAGAGAAATAAATCTGTGGGAAAATGCTAGGTAAGGCAGAGAAATAAATCTAGGAAAATGCTAGGTAATGCAGAATAAGGGTAAATGAGACAATATGTGAAAGTGAGATGATTAGACTTAAGTAAAAATACAGATGTTTCCCAGGAAACAAATCTGTCAAGTTACACACATGTACACTTACATCTGTTGAACCTCAACATGAGCATGTCAGACATGAGTAGTCTTTCCTATATTGTTTTTCTGTAAACAAACAACTTGTTTGCAAGTTGAAAACCTAGTAAGTTAACTTGTCTTCAAGTTGCTTTCATCCTGTACTGTAGAAAATACTTGGTGAGAACCTCATAATTCTTTATTTCCAAAACTTTACAATGAAAGGCCAGAAAGCTCTCCAGTAATAAGGTTATTTAAAAAATGAAAGCCAATATTTATGAAAGAAAACAATATTTTTTCTAGAGTAAGGCTTGAAAGTCACACAAACAAATTAACAAGCATGCAATGTTTTAGGTGCGAGGCAAGGTGTGTGCAAGCGTCCCAGAGTGCACAACTAATATATACCACTACAATATTATGCCATCAAAAACAAGCTGAGTACTCTGCTGGAAACCCAGATTAATATTGCTATCAAACCTGAAGTCAGGCTTAGACCACTTCAATATGAACTGGTGACATTAACTGTGTAGAAGAGCTTGGCTTATAAATCCCAAATTGATTTTTATGAAAACAAATAAAGAAGTCTGATGGATGAGCTGGAGCAGATGCAAAGCAGCAGAGTATTCAGATCACAAAACTATCTCACTAAGTGAGTCTACTAAAGCAACCCCAGAGAGTGAGAGAAAGAGAAAGAGAAAAAGTCTCCACATCCTTCACAGTCTGTGGAGTGACCCAGCACCTGTGCTTTGCTAATGCGACTCTTGAACGGGGAAAAAGTGGCTGAAGAACTGGAATCTGTTCTGCGGTGTCTGTTGAGAAAGTTGGTGTTGGTAAAGAAGATAATATTGCAATTAAAATATGATTTATAATGGTCTGAAGAAGTATTTCTAAAAAGAGTCTTATGCTGTTAACTTTGGTAAGATGCAGTTACAAACAAAGCTGCGTTATATGAACTGCTATAAAGTGAAGCATCAGAGTAAGTGAAAGATGTTAACTAATGTACAAAATGCTGAAGTATAAACACAAGGGTATACTATAGTACATATTACCTGTCATTAACTCTCACTGTGTTGCATATTAATAATCCTATTAATCTCCTCTAATATAATATACTTAGCAAATATAAAGTAAATTTCATTCAACACTTTATCACATAATTAAAATTTATATAATTATGTTAAATAAAACAAAATTATAATTACCATTCTATAATTATGGGGAAAACTAAACCCATAGGGGACATACAGTGCCTGGAGAATGGGAGTTAATGAGGTTTGATCCAAGGAAGTGGAGGGGAGCACCAATTCCTTGAATTAAGTGCTCCTCACCACCCTAAAGGCACCCTACAACTTCCTCTGAAGAGTGGCATATTAGTTATGGTAATTTAATTACCAACATATGCAACGAGCAAACTCTATTTTCAGCGAGACAACCTCGTGAAATATTGATTATTAAAATTTATCATCTACTGTAAGATTTAATTAGTTGTGTATGTGTATCTGCCCTTCATTATATGCACCTCCCAGGGTTCTCCTGAAGCAGACAGTCTGTCCAAACTCTGAAACCTTTATAATGTACAAGTTTCAAAGCTGAGGTTTCAAATCTTAACAAAAAAATGCAGTGGAGATTTAAAGGAGTCCTAAGCAGCTGACTTGATTGTACTGTATTTCACAATGTCATAAAATTGTTTCTAGAGTTACCTGGCAAAATAAAATGCATTAGCTTTTAGAGGAAGGAGCCCCACTCTAACCCCTTCAGCACCTCCAGTCCTAAGGAGAATTACTTAATTAAGGAAAACTTATTTTCTTTACTGCACCATAGGATATGCAGAAATGAGTGTAAGAAATATTACTGGTGAATATCACACAATGCTCAAATAACAAAGAGCAAATAGAAACATTTACTATACTTGTTGCTCTAGTTATCTGCACAAGGCTGTGGTTACCATACACTCAACAACATGGTACATGTTTGTAATAATAAATGATGCTTAAAAAAATCAGATATGTCTAAATAGAAAAGTATAAATAAAGCAAAAATATGATGATAGCAGACCAAAAGGAAGTGAAGAGGTCTATTAACATGAGTATTTCTTTATCTTTTAAAAATGTGAGTTTCATTAAGTGGCAGAATACCAGGTCATTTGTGCTATACAACTGAAAAATTAGACACATGTGCAACATCTGGGTATCTTTATTTGTAGATGTTTTGCCATCCAGTGGTTTTATCAATACAATTCAAGGACGAGGTAATCAGTCCCTCAGCCTCTGAGATGGTGAAGAGCACCATAGTGCTCATGGATTCACTAAGGCTTTGAAGCACAACATAACACAACTTCCTTCCACTGAGAAAAAATGTGCCCAGATGTGTTATGCATGCTCTAACACCACCAGAAAAACAATGAAATGCAAGGACACATGATTCATTAATAAAATTTGCAAACCTCCACCATGCATGGAACACGCTTTGAGGAGTTTCATGAACTTAAGCAACTGTAGTTGGCATAGTGAACACGGAGTGTATACTGTGTGTATAGTGCATATAACTCAATATCTCACTCTCACACACACACACACATAAACACACACACACACACACATACAGTACCGAGAGAACAATCAGCAAAAATTTTATTCAAATAACACATAATTAGTTAATGAACACAATCAGGTAAATATATATGATCTGAAAATATAAATTTAAATATAAATGTGTGTGTGTGTGTGTGTTTTTTTTTTTTTTTGTGTGTGTGTGTGTGTACGTACTCACCTAGTTGTGGTTACAAGGTGTGTGTGTGTGTGTGTGTGTTTTGTGTGTGCGTGGTGCGTGTGTGTGTGTGTGGTGCATGTATGTGTGTGGTGTGTGTGTGTGTGTGTGTGGTGTGTGTGTGTGGTGTGTGTGTGTGGTGCATGTGTGTGGTGCATGTGTGTGGTGCATGCGTGTGGTGCATGCGTGTGGTGCATGCGTGTGGTGCATGTGTGTGGTGCATGTGTGTGGTGCACGTGTGTGTGGTGCACGTGTGGTGCGCGTGTCGTGCGTGTGGTGCATGTGGTACGTGTGGTGCATATGTGTGTGTGGTGCATGTGTGGTGGGTGTGTGGTGGGTGTGTGGTGCATGTGTGTATGGTGCGGTGTGTGGTGCGTGTGTGTGGTGTGTGTGTGTGGACATGTGTGTGGTGCATGTGTGTGGTGCATGTGTGTGTGCGTGTGTGTGGTGCGTGTGTGTGGTGCGTGTGTGTGGTGCGTGTGTGTGGTGCGTGTGTGTAGTGCGTGTGTGGTGCATGTGTGGTGCGTGTGTGTGGTGCATGTGTGGTGCGTGTGTGTGGTGCGTGTGTGTGGTGCGTGTGTGTGGTGCGTGTGTGTGGTGCGTGTGTGTGGTGCGTGTGTGTGGTGCGTGTGTGTGGTGCGTGTGTGTGGTGCGTGTGTGTGGTGCGTGTGTGTGGTGCGGTGTGTGGTGCGTGTGTGTGGTGCGTGTGTGTGGTGCGTGTGTGTGGTGCGTGTGTGTGGTGCGTGTGTGTGGTGCATGTGTGGTGGTGGTGCGTGTATGTGGTGCATGTGTGTACTGTGTACTCACCTAGTTGTGGTTGCAGGGGTCGAGTCACAGCTCCTGGCCCCGCCCCTTCACTGGCCGCTACTCGGTCATTTTACCAGCTCCATGAGCTTTATCATACTTCTCCTTAAAGCTATGTATGTATGGATCCTGCCTTCACTACATCACTTCCCATACTATTCCACTTCCTGACAACTCTGTGGCTGAAGAAATACTTCCAAACATCCCTGTGGTTCATCTGAGCCTTCAACTTCCAAGTGTGACCCCTTGTTGTTGTGTCCCACCTCTTGAACATTCTGTCTCTGTCCACCTTGTCGATTCCTCTCAGTATTTTATATGTCGTTATCATATCCCCTCTATCTCTCCTGTCTTCCAGTGTCATCAGGTCAATTTCCCGTAACCTCTCCTCGTAGGACATATCCCTTAGCTCCGGGACTAGTCTTGTTGCAAACCTTTGCACTTTCTCTGGTTTCCTTACATGCTTGGCTAGGTGAGGGTTCCAAACTGGTGCTGCATACTCCAGCATGGGCCTAATGTACACAGTGTACAGGGTCCTGAATGACTCCTTATTAAGATGTCGGAATGCTGTTCTTAGGTTTGCCAGGCGTCCGTATGCTGCAGCAGTTATTTGGTTGATGTGCGCCTCAGGATTTGTTCCAGGTGTTATAGTCACCCCAAGATCCTTTTCGTTGAGTGAGGTTTGTAAGCTCTGGCCCCCTAGACTGTACTCTGTGTCTGTGTACTCACCTAATTATGGTTGCAGGGGTCGAGACTTAGCTCCTGGTGCGCCTCTTCACTGATTGCTACTAGGTCCCCTCTCTCTCTGCTCCATGAGCTTTATCATACCTCATCTTAAAGCTATGTATGGTTCCTGCCTCCACTACATCACTTGCTAGACTATTCCACTTCCTGACAACTCTATGACTGAAGAAATACTTCCTAACATCCCTTTGACTCATCTGAGTCTTCAACTTCCAATTGTGACCCCTTGTTTCTGTGTCCCCTCTCTGGAATATCCTGTCTCTGTCCACCTTATCTATTCCACGCAGTATTTTGTATGTCGCTATCATGTCTCCCCTAAGCCTCCTGTCCTCCAGTGACGTCTGGCCGATTTCCCTTAACCTTTCTTCATAGGACATTCCCCTTAGCTCTGGAACTAACCATGTTGCAAACCATTGCTCTTTCTCTAATTTCTTTACGTACTTGACCAGGTGTGGGTTCCAAACTGGTGCTGCATACTCCAATATGGGCCTGACGTACACAGTGTACAGTGTCTTGAACGATTCCTTACTAAGGTATTGGAACACTCTGTGAGTGTGTGTGTGTTTTGAAAACAAAAAAATTGGAAAAAAATATATGGCCAGAAACACTAATATTAAGCAACTGCAAGTGTGCAGAATGAAATCATGTTACCACATGAGGGGTCATTTCCAAAAACTTCAAACAACTATTTATTGTTAAGTCTCAACCTGACTTTCATTATCTTTTCAAACACAAATAAAAATCAAGGCAAATTTATAGCAAAAAAAAGAAAATCCAAAAATATTTTGGTGCTGTAACACTATTTTATTTTACCTGCAGTGGGTCCAGACCCCTGATCTGAAACCTGTCCACAGGGTCCAAGAATTTAAAAAAAAAAAAAAATTCTTTTTTTTCTTATGAAATGGTAGAGAATCTTTTTCTGAAGGTAATAAAACAAAAAGTATGAAATTTGATGGAAAACTCACGAAATTACAGTATTGCAAATTTTGCTGTATCAGCGATATTTACACACCAGCAATTTTTCCCACTTTGACTCCTATTTAAAGCCAATTACATTGTTTCAATTGACCAAGTTCTTAGTTATTTTGTAAGTATGCCTTCTATTTTATCGAATGAGCACAAGAAACCGCCCAATCAACTATTTCAACTACCCAATAAAGTGATCAGAAATTGAATTTGGCCAATTTCACACACATTTCAGAATATTCCAATTTCAAAATAGGGTCCAGAATAAAAAATGCAGGCATTCTTGGCATTAAAATAACATTACCTCTGTTTATTAGTTGAGTTTCCAGGCTTTACACATGAATTCCATTTTGATTTTTTATTCTCACACAGAATTTTTATTCACACCAATACACGTCAACTGGCCGGTCTAATAGGCACTCACGAATGCACTGACATTATTTATACAATTATTATTAGTAGATTGGTAGAGCAACCACCCAGGGAGGTACTACCGTCCTGCAAAGTGAGGTGAAATGGAAACCTGTAACTGTTTTACATGATGGTAGGATTGTTGGTGTCTTTTTTCTGTCTCATAAACACACTGGATAACAGGTACATCTTGCTACTTCTACTTACACTTAGGTCACGCTACACAAGCATGCACATGCATATACAGTGGACCCCCGAGTAACGTAAAAACTTCATTCCAGAAGCCTGCTCAAGTGCCATTACCGAACAAATTTACTCCCTTAAGGAATAATGTCATGTAGGTTAGTCTATTTCAGACCAGCAAAAATACACTTCCACAAGCACTTACAATATTATACTTAAATAATTGTATGATTTCCAGGGTGTTCGTTACCCTCGGTTAACGAAAGGTCCCGTTAACGAAAGCTTTTTTCATAATCGGTTAGCGAAAAATTCCTCGGTTACCGAAAGGTATTAGACGTGTCCGCCTGCTCCGCGCAAGTGCAGGACGCCAGTGAAGCGTTGTTTACCATAGAGAGAACATTACCTAGCGCGCTCTTTCAAAGATTCACAATATATTTGGTGTCTTTTTTGGTGGTTTAGTTATTGTCACTGTGAAATAAGTCACCATGGGTCCAAAGAAGCTTCCTAGTGGCACCCCTGTGGTAAAGAGAGTGAGGAACACCATCGAACTGAAGAAGGAAATCATAGAAAAATATGAGAGTGGTGTACGTCTGAGTGATCTTGCCAAGATGTACAAGAAAACTCCATCTACTATCGGCACTATCCTGGCACAGAGAAATGAGATCAAGGAAGCTAATGTTGCAAAAGGGGTTAATTTGTTAACAAAACAAAGATCGAAAAAGTGGATGAGGTTGAGAAGTTGTTGTTGGTGTGGATCCATGAAAAACAGAGAGCAGGTGATAGTATTTCTATGGCGATAATTTGTGAAAAGGCAAGGAAGTTACACGCAGATCTTGTGAAGACAATGCCTGCAACCAGTGGTGAGGAGAGTGATTTTAAAGCCAGCAAAGGCTGGTTTGAGAAGTTTAAGAAACGTAGTGGCATACACAATGTTGTGAGGCATGGTGAGGCAGAAAGCTCAGACAAACGTGCAGCTGAAAAATTTGTGCTGGAATTCCAGGGGTTCATAGACACTGAAAAATTCGAACCCCAACAAGTGTTTAATTGTGATGAAACAGGCCTGTTTTGGAAGAAAATGCCCAACAGGACCTACATTACTCAGGAGGAAAAGGCACAGCCAGGACACAAGCCTATGAAAGACAGGCTAACTCTTATGATGTGTGCCAATGCCAGTGGTGATTTTAAAGTGAAGCCTTTACTGGTGCATCACTATGAAAATCCCAGACCCTTCAGGAATCACGGTGTTGACAAGAATAAATTGTGTGTGCATTGGAAAGCTAACACCAAGGCATGGGTCACTACGGAGATTTTCAAGGAATGGATGACTGGAGTGTTTGGCCCTAGTGTGAAGAAATACCTCTGGAAAAGAAATTGCCACTCAAGTGCCTCCTGGTACTGGACAATGCTCCTGCTCATCCTCACAACTTGCAAGAGTTGTTGCCTGACAACATAAATTTCATCAGAGTGAAGTTCTTGCCTCCTAACATCACTCCTCTCATCCAGCCCATGGACCAGCAGGTCATTTCCAACTTCAAGAAACTGTACACCAAAGCACTGTTTCAGAGGTGCTTAATATGACCAATGACTCTGAATTGACCCTAAGAGAGTTCTGGAAAGAACACCTCAATATCGTGCATTGCATAGGCCTTATAGGTAAGGCTTGGGAGGAAGTGACTTCCAGGACTCTGAACTCTGCTTGGAGACCACTGTGGCCGGATTGTGTCCAAGAGAGGAATTTTGAAGGATTTGAGGCTGACCCTGACCCTGACGACCCTGTGCCTGTTGTGGAACATGTTGTGGAAGATATTGTGGAATTGGGGAACAGCCTGGGGTTGGAGGTGAGTGGTGAGGATGTGGAAGAGTTGGTGGAGGAGCACAGGGTAGAGCTAACAACTGAAGAGCTGCAAGAGCTTCATCTGGAACAGCAACAGACCACAGCTGAGGTTATTGCTTCACAGGAGGAGAGAGAGAGAGAGAGATAGGAGGTGCCTTCTTCAGTACTTAAGGAGATGTGTACAAAGTGGAATGAGTTGCAGACATTTGTTGAAAGACACCACCCTGAGCAAGCTGAAATGAGCCTTCTGTGCAACCACTTCAGTGACAGAGCCATGTTGTACTTCAGAGAAGTGTTGAAGAGTCGCCAGAAACAGAGGACTCTGGACAGTTACTTCACCAGGCAGGGGTCTAGTGACTCAAGCTGGTCCTAGTGGCATTAAAAGACCAAGAAGGAAGTAACCCCAGAGAGGACTTGTTACCTGAAGTCCTTTTGGAGGGGGATTACCCTTCCCAAACCCCTAACACCCTGCTCCAGTCATCATCTATATCTTCCAGATGCCTGCAAGTCTCTTCAATAAAGGTAAGTAAATGTTATTTTTTTGAGTGATTATTTTTTGTGGAACGAATTAATTGTATTTACATTATTTCTTATGGTAAATAAGGTTTCAGATAACGAAAGATTCAGATTAAGTAATAGCTCATGGACCGGATTAATTTGTTAACGGAGGTCCACTGTACAGTGGTCCTCGGTTTCGCCAAATTGTCCAGAATGCTGCTCAAGTGCCATTACGACGATTTACTTTAAGAAATAATGTCACGTAGGTTAGTCTATTTCAGACCCCTAAAAATACACTTCCACCAGCACTTACGAAAATACACTTACATAAATGTTCGAGTTTGTAGTTGCACGAAAACCGAGGGACCACTGTATATACATACACACATCTAGGTTTTTCTTCTTTTCTTAATAGCTCTTGTTCTTCTTTATTTCCTCTTTTCTCCACAGGAAAGTGGAAAAGAATCTTTCCTCCGTAAGCCATGCGTGTCGTATGAGGCGACTAAAATGCCGGAACACTGGGCTATAACCCCTTCTCCTGAATACATTACTAAAAAGAGAAGAAGAAATTTTTATAAAACTGGGATGCTTGAATGTACATGGATGTAGTGCAGATGATAAGAAAGAGATGATTGCTGATGCTATGAATGATAAGAAGTTGGATGTCCTGGCCCTAGCGAAACAAAGCTGAAGGGGCAGGCGAGTTTCAGTGGGGAGAAATAAATGGGATTAAGTCAGGAGTATCTGAGAGAGTTAGAGCTAAGGAAGGGGGTAACAATAATGTTGAAGGATCAGTTATGGAAGGAGAAGAGGGAATATAAATGA
>WNWK01050697.1:0-12741 GCA_009830355.1 Cherax destructor | reverse complement strand
AAGTGTATAAGTGGAAGAGGGGTATTTGGGGGGTTTCCCGGAGAACTGACGGGTTGGTTGGGTTCCCTTTTATGCAAATTTTTGGGTATATACCCAAGTGTTGCATATGTGTCTGGTTTGGCAGCTTGTGGTTCTCTGAAACATTCATCTACATCCTGTCGGGAAACAGCAACTTTTTGGGGATCTTGATAAAAGGGATTCTTCAACATTTGCCCAAAACCCTTTGGACATGGACTTACTTCGACTAGGGTTGATCCACTATGACCTCCCTCCTCCTGCTTCATAACCCAAGCACTTATAAGTTAAATAACGTAGAACTTAGCCATACAGATTGCGAGAAGGACTTGGGGGTGATGGTAAGCAGCAACCTTAAACCAAGACAGCAATGCCTAAGCGTACGTAATAAGGCAAATAGATTACTGGGATTTATATCAAGAAGTGTTAGCAACAGAAGTCCAGAGGTTATATTACAGCTTTATACATCATTAGTAAGGCCTCACCTAGATTACGCAGCAGAGTTTGGGTCTCCATATTACAGAATGGACATAAATTCGTTAGAAAACATTCAGCGTAGAATGACTAAATTAATACATAGCATTAGAAGTCTTCCTTACGAAGAAAGATTGAAGACCCTTAAATTACATTCACTTGTAAGACGTAGAATGAGGGGAGACATGATCGAGGTATACAAGTGGAAAATGGGTATTAACAAAGGGGATATAAATAAGGTCTTGAAGATATCTCTCCATGAGAGAACCCGCAATAATGGATTCAAGTTAGATAAGTTTAGATTTAGAAAGGATATAGGAAAGTACAGTGGACCCCCGAGTTTCGTAAAAACTTCACTCCTGAATTCTGCTCAAGTGCCATTACCGAACGAATTTACTCCCTTAAGGAAAAATTTCACGTAGGTTAGTGTATTTCAAACCCCCAAAAATACACTTCCACAAGATCTTACAAAATTATACTTACATAATTGCACGATTTCCGGGGTATTCGTTAACCGAGGGTCCACTGTATTGGTTTGGAAATAGGGTAGTTGATGAGTGGAACAGTCTGCCTAGTAGGGTTATTGAAGCTAGGACCTTGGGTAGTTTCAAATTTAGGTTGGATAAATTCATGAGTGAGAGGGTTGGATTTGAGTGGGACTCGCGCATGAGTGGGTAGAATTGTCAAAGCTTATTTCTTGGGTAGCATTGAAAATTGGGTTGAGCAAATATTCTGTTAGTGGGACGGATTGTGAAGGACCTGCCTAGTATGGGCCAACAGGCCTGCTGCAGTGTTCCTCCTTTCTTATGTTCTTATGTTCTTATGAATTTCTAGTGATATGAGCAAATTCGCTGATGACACGAAGATAGGTAGGATAATCGATTCAGACGTAGATGTCAGTGAACTACAAGAGGATTTAGACAAACTCAATTCCTGGTCAGAAAAATGGCAGATGCAGTTCAATGTAGATAAATGCAAAGTTCTAAAGCTCGGGAGTGTCCATAACCCAAGCACTTATAAGTTAAATAATGTAGAACTTAGCCATACAGATTGCGAGAAGGACTTGGGGGTGATGGTAAGCAGCAACCTTAAACCAAGACAGCAATGCCTAAGTGTACGTAATAAGGCAAATAGATTACTGGGATTTATATCAAGAAGTGTTAGCAACAGAAGTCCAGAGGTTATATTACAGCTTTATACATCATTAGTAAGGCCTCACCTAGATTACGCAGCTCAGTTCTGGTCTCCATATTACAGAATGGACATAAATTTGTTAGAAAACATTCAGCGTAGAATGACTAAATTAATACATAGCATTAGAAATCTTCCTTACGAAGAAAGATTGAAGAAACTTAAATTACATTCACTTGTAAGACGTAGAATGAGGGGAGACATGATCGAGGTATACAAGTGGAAAATGGGTATTAACAAAGGGGATATAAATAAGGTCTTGAGGGTATCTCTCCAAGAGAGAACCTGCAATAATGGATTCAAGTTAGATAAGTTTAGATTTAGAAAGGATATAGGAAAGTATTGGTTTGGAAATAGGGTAGTTGATGAGTGGAACAGTCTGCCTAGTAGGGTTATTGAAGCAAGGACCTTGGGTAGTTTTAAATTTAGGTTGGATAAATTCATGAGTGAAAGGGGTTGGATTTGAGTGGGAATTGCACATGAGTAAATATAATTATCAAAGCTTATTTCTTAGGTAGCATTGAAAATTAGGTTGAACAAATATTCTGTTAGTGGGATGGAATGTGAAGGACCTGCCTAGTATGGGCCAACAGGCCTGCTGCAGTGTTCCTCCTTTCTTATGTTCTTATGTTCTTATTAATAAAATACTGAGGATATCGAACCAAGTAAGAACCAGAAATAACGGATTTAAATTGGATAAATTTAGATTTAGAAAGGACATAGGCAAGTACTGGTTTTCGAACAGAGTTGTAGATGCGTGGAACAATCTTCCGAGTAGGGTGATAGAGGCTAGGACCTTGGGTGGTTTTAAAAAGAGACTGGACAAATATATGAGTGGGATGGGCTGGGTTTGATTGGTGTTGTGAGTACGGGAATAAATTCTTAGGTAGTGGTGGTTTTGATAAGGACCTGCCTTGTATGGGCCAGTAGGCCTTCTGCAGTGTTCCTCCATTCTTATGTTCTTATGTTCTTCTTGTGTGTTCTCTCTTGGAGAGATATCCTCAAGACCTTATTTATATCCCCCTTATTAATACTAAGATACCAATAATTATTTTTAAGGGGACCTATCTTATCTCTAATTTTTGTTCTATACACCTGGAAAAAACTTTTTGGGTTAGTTTTCGAATCCCTAGCAACTTTAATTTCGTAGTCCCGTTTAGCTTTTCTTATCCCCTTTTTAACGTCTCTCTTAATGTCAATATACTGATTCATAAGATGACAATCACCTCTTTTGATACACCAATAAATTCCTTTTTTCTGCCCTTAAAGATATTTGAGCCTATTATTCATCCATTTTGGGTCATTTCTATTCGATCTAATTTCTTTAAGAACATAAGAAAGGAGGAACACTGCAGCAGGCCTGTTGGCCCATACTAAGCAGGTCCTTCACAATCCATTTCACTAACAGAATAATTGCTCAACCTAATTTTCAATTCTACCCAAGAAATAAGCTTTAAAGATTCTATTAACTCAAGTGCGAGTCCCACTCAAATCCAAGGTCCTAACTTCAATGACCCTATTAGGCAGACTGTTCCACTCATCAACTACCCTATTTCCAAACCAATATTTTCCTATATATATCCTTTCTAAATCTAAACTTATCCAATTTGAATCCATTATTGCGGGTTCTCTCTTCGAGAGATATACTCAAGACCTTATTTATAAAATGGTAAATTAGACACATATGCAACACTTGGGTATCTTTATTGAGGAAACGTTTCGCCACACAGTGGCTTCATCAGTCCATACAAAGGAGAATCGTGAAGATCAGGAGGAGTGTGAGGTTGTCAGGCCCTCACACTCCTCCTGTTCTTCACGATTCTCCTGTGGACTGATAGCCACTGTGTGGCAAACTTTCCTCAATAAAGATACCCAAGTGTTGCATATGTCTAATTTACCAACTCGTCGGTTCTCTGAACCATTCATTCACACCTTATTTATATCCCCCTTATTAATACCCATCGAAATAAATGGTATAAAATACCGACACAATCTGTTAGTGGGATGGAATGTGAAGGACCTGCCTAGAATGGGCCAACAGGCCTGCTGCAGTGTTCCTCCTTTCTTATGTTCGATAAAGCCCACTGCGTTGGCGAAACGTTGTCAATATTTATATATTTTTCCATTAATACCCATCGTCCACTTATATACCTCGATCATGTCTCCCCTCATTCTTCGTCTTACAAGTGAATGTAATTTAAGGGTCTTCAATCTTTCTTCATACGGAAGATTTCTAATGCTATGAATTAACTTTGTCATTCGTCGCTGAATGTTTTCTAACGAATTTATATCCATTCTGTAAAATGGAGACCAGAACTGAGCTGCATAATCTAGGTGAGGCCTTACTAATGATGTATAAAGCTGTAATATAACCGCTGGACTTCTGTGGCTTACACTTCTTGATATAAATCCCAGTAATCTATTTGCTTTATTTCTTACGCTTAGGCATTGCTGACTTGGTTTGAGGTTGCTGCTTACCATAACCCACAAATCCTTTCGCATTCTGTACTAGTGAGACCTCATTTGGATTATGCAGCTCAGTTTTGGTGTCCTTTCTACAGGATGGATATAGATTCATTGGAGAACATACAAAGAAGAATGACTAAAATGATTTACAGTATAAGAAATCTCCCGTATGAAGATAGACTTAGAGCATTGAATCACCACTCTCTGGAGAGACGTAGAATGAGGGGAGATATCATCGAGGTGTACAAGTGGATGATCGGCATAAACAAAGGAGATATTAATAAAATACTGAGGATATCGAACCAAGTAAGAACCAGAAATACCGGATTTAAATTGGATAAATTTAGATTTAGTAAGGACATAGGCAAGTACTGGTTTTCGAACAGAGTTGTAGATGCGTGGAACAATCTTCCGAGTAGGTTGGTAGAGGCTAGGACGTTGGGTGGCTTTAAAAAGAGATTGGACAAATATATGAGTGGGAGGGGCTGGGTTTGATTGGTGTCGTGAGTACAGGAGTAAATTCTTAGGTAGTGGTGGTTTTGATAAGGACCTGCCTTGTATGGGCCAGTAGGCCTTCTGCAGTGTTCCTCCATTCTTATGTTCTTATGTTCTTATTAAGCTTGTAGGTGCTAGGGTTATGAACATTCCAGAGCTTTAGAACTTTGCATTTATCTACATTGAACTGCATCTGCCATTTTTCTGACCAGGAACTGAGTTTGTCTAAATCCTCCTGAAGTTCCGTGACATCTACGTCTGAATCGATTATCCTACCTATCTTCGTGTCATCAGCGAATTTGCTCATATCACTAGTAATTCCCTCGTTAAGGTCATTTATATATATTATAAACAACAACGGGCCCAAAACCGATCCCTGTGGAACGCCACTTGTTACAGATCCCCACTCAGATTTAACCCCATTAATGCACACCCTCTGCTTCCTATTGGTGAGCCATGACTCGATCCATGAAAACACTTTTCCCCCAATGCTGTGAGCAGCCATTGTTCTTTGGGCAGCATGTATAGTGTAATAATATTGGTAGAAATACCGACAATATGTTAAGTAAAGGACACAATTGCAACTAATGTGACATTTTATTGTGCAACGTTTCGCTCTCCAGGAGCTTTCTCAAGCCGTTACAAGCGATAAATGGACATAGTTGGTATATTATACTGTCAAGGTGAGGTGAAAACACTAGTGGTGTTAGAAATAGTAGTGATATAAGTAGTATTAGTAGTAGTAGTAGTAGTAGTGAAGTAATACAATAAGGTAGTACAATCAATATGCACGTGAGTAAGGTGATAAAACAAATACTTGGGTAGTATAACAATAGGTTAGACAAATATTTCTGCTGGAGGTTGAAATATAAAAGGCCAGTAGGAGTGTTCCACATCTACGATGTGCTAAACTAACAGTAAACCCTACCATCACATAGTCTCTCCTGTTAGTTTAGCACATCGTAGATGTGGAACACTCTACTGGCCTTTTAACCTCCAGCAGAAATATTTGTCTAACCTATTGTTATACTACCCAAGTATTTGTTTATCCTTACTCACGTGCATATGATTGTACTACCATTGTATTACTTCTACTACTACTACACTACTACTAATACTACTTATATCACTACTATTTCTAACACCACTAGTGTTTTCACCTCACCTTGACAGATATATACCAACTATGTCCATTATCGCTTGTAACGGCTTGAGAAAGCTCTTGGAGAGCGAAACGTTGCCACAATAAAATGTCACATTAGTTGCAATTGTGTCCTTTTACTTAGCATGTATAGTGTTCAGACAGTAGAACTATATACAAAATATGAGGTAATCAGTCCCTCATCTTTTGTATATAGTTCCACTGTCTCCAAGTTATGTCCTAGAATCTGTATTGATAAAGCCACTGGATGGCGAAACGTCTACAATAAAGATACCCAGATGTTGCACATGTGTCTAATTTTCATCTTGTTGGTATTGTATACCATTCATGAACAATAATAAAAATAATAATAATAATAATAATAACATATATTTATATGTTTTATAGTTCAAGATTGTTTTTTGAAGCAGTTTGTGACAGAACCTACAAGGGGAAATAATCTGCTTGACTTAGTTCTGGCAAACAAGGAAACCCTTGTTAATAATTTAGAAATTACAGAGGAACTCGGCGCAAGCGACCACAAATCAATTACCTTTGGCATTGAATGGAAGTTTCATAGTAGGAATAACTCAGTAACGGTCCCAGATTTTCGCTTAGCAGATTACAATGGACTTAGAGAACACTTATCATCTGTGGACTGGGGTAATGAAGAGAGCTATCAATATGACAGTTTTCTGAACACTATACATGCTGCCCAAAGAACATTTATCCCATATAAAGAAATTAGATCGAATAGAAATGACCCAAAATGGATGAATAATAGGCTCAAATATCTTTTAGGGCAGAAGAAAGGAATTTATAGGCGTATCAAAAGAGGTGAGGGTCATCTTACGAATCAGTATATTGACATTAAGGGGGACGTTAAAAGGGGATAAGAAAAGCTAAGCGGGACTACGAAATTAAAGTTGCTAGGGATTCGAAAACTAACCCAAAAGTTTTTCCAGGTGTATAGAACAAAAGTTAGAGATAAGATAGGTCCCCTTAAAAATAATTATGGGTATCTTACTGACAAAGAGAATGAAATGTGCTCTATTTTTAATAATTATTTTCTCTCGGTTTTCACTCAGGAAGACACTAATAATATCCCAAGAATTAGGTATTTTAGTGGGCCTGAAGAAGATAAATTATGTAGTATCACAGTCACTAGCGAAATGGTTATCAAACAGATAGACCGTTTGAAGCAAAATAAATCGCCAGGCCCTGATGAGCTTTTTCAAGGGTTCTTAAGGAATGCAAAATTGAACTCTGTGAACCCTTAACTAACATTTTTAACCTATCTCTTCAAACAGGTGTAGTGTCTGATACGTGGAAGATGGCTAATGTAATTCCTATTTTTAAAGCAGGGGACAAGTCGTTACCATCAAATTACCGCCCAATAAGTCTAACTTCAATTGTAGGCAAATTATTAGAGTCGATTATAGCTGATAACATAAGAAGCCATCTCGATAGGCATAATTTGATTAATGATACTCAACATGGATTCACCAGGGGCCGTTCCTGCCTAACTAATTTATTAACTTTTTCAGTAAGGCTTTTGAGGCAGTTGATCATGATAAAGAATTCGATATTGTTTATTTGGATTTTAGTAAGGCTTTTGATAGAGTACCACATCAGAGACTGTTAAAGAAAGTGGCTGCTCACGGCATTGGAGGAAAAGTGTTTTCATGGATCGAGTCATGGCTCACCAATAGGAAGCAGAGGGTGTGCATTAATGGGGTTAAATCTGAGTGGGGATCTGTAACAAGTGGCGTTCCACAGGGATCGGTTTTAGGCCCGTTGTTGTTTATAATATATATAAATGACCTTGACGAGGGAATTACTAGTGATATGAGCAAATTCGCTGATGACACGAAGATAGGTAGGATAATCGATTCAGACGTAGATGTCACGGAACTTCAGGAGGATTTAGACAAACTCAATTCCTGGTCAGAAAAATGGCAGATGCAGTTCAATGTAGATAAATGCAAAGTTCTAAATAAAGCTCGGGAATGTTCATAACCCTAGCACCTACCAGCTTAATAATGTTGAACTCAGCCGTACAGAATGCGAAAAGGATCTGGGGTTATGGTAAGCACAACCTCAAACCAAGTCAGCAATGCCTAAGCGTAAGAAATAAAGCAAATAGATTACTGGGATTTATATCAAGAAGTGTAAGCAACAGAAGTCCAGCGGTTATATTACAGCTTTATACATCATTAGTAAGGCCTCACCTAGATTATGCAGCTCAGTTCTGGTCTCCATTTTACAGAATGGATATAAATTCGTTAGAAAACATTCAGCGACGAATGACAAAGTTAATTCATAGCATTAGAAATCTTCCGTATGAAGAAAGATTGAAGACCCTTAAATTACATTCACTTGTAAGACGAAGAATGAGGGGAGACATGATCGAGGTATATAAGTGGAAGATGGGTATTAATAAGGGGGATATAAATAAGGTCTTGAGGATATCTCTCCAAGAGAGAACCCGCAATAATGGATTCAAATTGGATAAGTTTAGATTTAGAAAGGATATAGGAAAATATTGGTTTGGAAATAGGGTAGTTGATGAGTGGAACAGTCTGCCTAGTAGGGTCATTGAAGCTATGACCTTGGGTAGTTTCAAATTTAGGTTGGATAAATTCATGAGTGAGAGGGGTTGGATTTGAGTGGGACTCGCACTTGAGTTAATAGAATCTTCAAAGCTTATTTCTTGGGTAGAATTGAAAATTAGGTTGAACAATTATTCTGTTAGTGGGATGGATTGTGAAGGACCTGCCTAGTATGGGCCAACAGGCCTGCTGCAGTGTTCCTCCTTTCTTATGTTCTTATGTTCTTATATATATATATATATATATATATATATCTATTGGCACCTCTGCCAGAGAGAGGCTGTGGGCATCCTGCTCTGTGGTTTTGGCACAATATCGTCCAATCAAGAACTGCTACCAGGATTACCATCAACAGGCTTGTGTGTGAATATCTGCAGCTGGTGTTGGAAAGTGCTACAAGACTCTACATCTCCTCTCCCACTTTAGAACCAAGAAAAGTGTTGTGCATGTGAGGTCAGTGAGGGAACATAACGGTCACCTATGGGTGGGTGAGGGAAGGCCTAATGGGGGAGAAGGAGGCAGAGGGTGAGGGGTAAAACTATTTCCCCCCTTCCCCTTCCCCAAACAGGCGCGCGTGTGCTCATGCTATGATAATGAAGTGTTTGTTCACCACGTGTATAGTGTATAGTGTGTATAGTGTATATAGTGTATATTGCATAGCATGTGTTTAGCATGCGCACGGTATGCGCATAGCATGTGTGGTATATAGCGGTGTGTCGGTCATACAGTGTTGTTATAGTGACGCGTCCGGCCGGCCTACCATATCACACATCCCCCATTCCTCCCTCGCCCCCACTGCCCACCTCAAGGACGGAGACCCTCTGCTCAACCACCACCACCATGAACCACATTCGGTATGTGTCATGTGCCATTTCCCTACGGCCCCGGCTTACCACACAGTTTAAGGTATGGCAGATGATGCAGCCAGCCAGCCACAAAGCCAGGGAAATGGTGCACCCAACAATGAAAGAAGAGGCACATGTCAGGTGTGTGGAGAGTTTCGAGCACGCAACAGAGATGGCCTTATTCGTGCACACAATGGGTGTGCAGGATCACATAGGCCCCCAGCAGAGAGCAACCCACAGCCTCCACAGGCAGATGTCAATCCCAATGGCAACCTCCTCTCTTGCGAAAACCTTCTGCTGGCATTCAAATCCACTGCTAGCAGTACCCTATCCCACATTCCTAAAGCAGCTCGCCCATATGCAGCAGGAAATTCACAGACCTTCTTAAGCAGGTGAATGGAGGCTCCACCAATTTAGAAACCCGAGGCACCATTAAAGCATGGCGCAACCTGCTCCTGTTTGGCAATGTTTGTCTTGCAGTTCCTGAACGACGAGGCAAACTGCTAACCACTTCAGTCATCAAGGCGGTGCGCAACTACCCAAGAACAGATAATTGTGTCCCTCTGCCCCACCATCGCAGGAATCACAGAGGTAGACCAAAGAAAATTCCACTGAAAACGAGAAAATTTGCACAGGTTAGCAAAAAATCGAAGAAGGCAACACAGTGGGAGCAATCAGAATAATTACAAGTGACGACACTGTAGCTCCCAAAGATGAGACCACAGCTCAAGCACTAAGAGACAAGCATCCAACAAGGGACACCATAGCTATCAACAACAACCCTGAAGGAGACCCCATCACTGAACAATTAATTTTGCCAGTATCAGAAGTGTATAAGGCGATAGTGTCATTTCCAGCAGGATCTGCAGGAGGTTACACTGGAATTCGACCACAACACCTCAAAGAGATGGTAAATCCAGTACTCGGAGCATCTGCATCAATTCTCCTCACCGAATTAACAACTTTTGTCAACAACTGCCTTGCTGGGCGAATCCAGAAGAAATTAAACCTTTCTTTTTGGAGCCTCATTATGCGCTTTGAAGAAGAAGGATGGGGGAATCAGACCCATTGCTGTTGGTAACACCCTTCGCCGCCTAGTTGCCAAAGCAGCAGTAAGAAACATTCGCCTAGAAGCTGCCAGTTTACTCCAGCCACACCAACTGGGCTTTGGGGTCTCTCAAGGCAGTGAAGCCGCAGCTCATGCGGCAAGGGCCTACATCAGGGACCTATCAGAAGACAAGGCCGTAGTCAAACTTGACTTTAGAAATGCCTTTAATATGGTGAAGAGAGATGTGGTCTTGCCAGCCGTTCGGGATCGGTTCCCCAGTCTCTTTCCCTTCATTTCAGCTGGCTACAGCAAACCCTCGACTCTTTTGTTTGGGGAACATGAAATTCCCTCGTCTGAGGGTGTTCAGCAGGGTGATCCACTGCTCCACTTCTCTTCTGTTTGGCAGTAAAAGAACTAACTTCCAGCCTATGCAGCAGAGCTCAACATCTGGTACCTGGATGATGGCACTCTGGCAGGTACTAGGGAGTCCTTGTTAGAGGACCTACACGGTGAAGACACAAGGAGAAGCCTTAGGACTCATCCTTAATCCCTCAAAGTGTGAAATTATCACAACAAATCAGGAAATAATCAATGCAGTGCAAACAATCCTCCCAGAAGTCACTACTACCACTCCATCCAACAGTACCCTCCTGGGAGCACCGCTGGTCACCACGCCATCGACACTGTCCTCAAGGACAAAGTGAATGACCTGAAAAGAATGGAGGAGAGAATAAGTGATCTTGATGCCCATGATGCCCTGTATCTCCTCACAAGGTGTCTTACTATGCCAAGACTCACTTACTTCCTGAGGTCGCACCCTCTTTTGAAAACCCAACACTTGACGAGTATGACGCACACCTGAGATCAACCTTCAAGAAGGCACTGAATCTGTCACTAGAGGATCAGCAATGGGAGCAGGCAACCCTCCCAGTGCGACTGGGAGGTATAGGGTGCGCAAAGCAAGGCAGGTAGCGTTACCTGCATTTCTGTCATCGTGTTTGGCTTCCAGTGGATTAGTCAAGAGGATTGTCCCTGAACGTTTGAGAGGGTGGTGGGAGCTCAAGACCCCAAGTTCATTGAAGCAGCAGTGCAGTGGGACATCCTGGCAGACTCCTCCAGTAGACCAGCTCCTCCCAAAGAGCACAAACAGTCCCACTGGGACAAACCGATCATGGAAAAATTTCCAACACAATGCTCACCAACGCTTCAGGAAAGGACAAAGCTCGTCTCCTAGCGGTGAAGGCACCACACTCAGGAGATTTCCTTCTTGCTGTTCCCAATTCCTCTCTGGGGACTCGACTCGACCCACAGGCCATTCGGATTGGTGTTGCTCTTCGCCTACGCCCCCATACTCACCGAACATAGGTGTATTTGCGGCAGGGCGACGGCTGACCAATTCGGACTTCATGGTCTAGTGTGCACACATCAGAAGGGAAGTATGCTAGACATGAGGAGGTCAATGACATCATAAGAGAAGCCTCGCCACAGCCCGTTGCCCAGCTCAACGGAACCCCAAGTGCAGAGGTCTGATGGAAGTCAAAAGCGTCCTGATGGAGCCACCATGCTACCCTGGAAGGATGGTAAGCAGATTGCTTGGGACTACACCTGTGCTGCCACATTGGCAGACACCTACCTGCCACACTCCTTAGCCGAAGGGGTGGAGCTGCCAGCCACAGGGAGACCCAGAAGACCCAAAATGAAGACCTTCCCTCTTGCTATAACTTCATCCCAATAGGGTCGGAGACCCATGGAGCATGGGGAAGTGTGCTCTAAAGTTTCTCAAGGAGCTGGGTGGAAAACTCATCATAGAAACCAAGGACCACAGGGCGACCAGCTTCCTGTTTCAGAGACTTAGTGTTGCGATCCAGAGGGGAAATGCCTGCAGTATTCTGGGCACGGCCACTGCCGGGGAGTTGGACGAAGTATTTGACATGTAGCTCTGAGTTGTTATCTATGTTGTTTTACTCCCCATTGTATTTTGTATTTTGTCTTGAAATAAAGTTTGTATAAAAAAAAAAAGATGGGGTAGTAGGGGAAGTGGAATATTCAAATGGCTTGAAAGAAATCTAAATATTCTTCCTTGAAGTCTTTTATCCCTTCTCCGAGGCAATGGGTCCCACAATTGACACTAGAGGTGGACCCATCCTATATAATTTTTATATATATATATATATATATATATATATATATATATATATATATATATATATATATATATATATATATTGTGAGTGAGAGGGGCTCGGACTTGAGTCACATGACCTTATTGTCAGGTGTCATACCTCTCTCTCAGCCTATATACTTTCATTTTAAACACTGTTTGTTAGAAGTGATCAAGATACCATGATATAACATTTGCTATCATCCAAACAACTATTACTAGTGAAGGTAAGTTCATTGTTATCGTTATAGGAAATATGGTGACCACTAACTCTTCTTTGTAATAATATTGGT
>WNWK01050696.1:0-12741 GCA_009830355.1 Cherax destructor | reverse complement strand
TACACTTCCCTTTTGGGAGATGTTGGATTGGGGGTCTTGTCTCAGTGTCCCTATATTCCTCAAACAAACAATGGAGGAGTTAAGTTTAAGGTTCTTTTTTCTTTTGATTAATGGCTTAACACTTGCTACATTTTCCTACATTTTATCGCTGGCTGGTGCTATAGCCTTTATCGACTCCACTTTGATACTTTGCTACGATTTTTTCTTTAATTCTATGGTGTTCCTCACTTTTTTTATGAAAGGACTGACACTGGAGCTTTTTTTGGGCCCGTGGTGGCTTATTTAGCAGTCACACAAAATAATCAAGGGCAAAAAACAATGGATTGTTAAGAAATGTTTTGTATGAACTTGCAGGATAATGTTCACTCAACCAGAAAAATGCTCCCCTTCCGGAAAATGTGTGGGAGGCGGGTTTTGGGTTTTTTCAGGGCACTGGTGGACAGGTTCCGTCCCAAGAAAAAAAAGGGGAGGTAACCCCCAAAAAACGGGGGGGTTTTCCCCAAAAACTGCAAAAAAAATTTGAAACACACGAAAACAGAATCACAAAAACGGAGGGTTGACTGAAAGTAATATTTTAAAATTAGGGGAAATTGGCCAAATTACCAATTTTTGATCATTTTACTGGGTAGCTGAAATAGTTGATTGGGCATTTTCTTGTGCCCCCCCCCCCCCCCCCCCTTTTTTTTTTTTTTTTTTTTTTTTTTTTTTTTTTTAACAATTTAAAAAGGGAAGACTAATTTTAAAAAAACTAAAATTTTTTTGGTTTTTTTTTAAAAAGTTTCCCAATTTTTTGGGTTTCAGAAATTTCCAGGTGCAAGATCAAAAAATAAAATATGAACCGTAAATGTGAAGAACTTTTCTTGAAAATTTCCCCAACTTTTTCTTTATTTCTTTTCTGCAGTGTTAACATTGCTGCAGTGTTAACATTGTCTGCAGTGTTAACATTGTTCTTTTCAGGGGGTTAACATTGTCTACAGTGTTGTGTAATTGGCCCAAATTAGAACTCAAAGTAGGCAAAATTGCTTTATGCTTAATTATCACTGATGGCAAAATTTGTGTAAATGTAACGTCAATTTTCCATTAATTTTCGTACTTTTTGTTTTATTACCTTCAGAAAAAGATTATCATTTCATAAGACTTTTTTTTTTTTAAATTCTTGGACATTGGGGGTCTGGACAGTGAAGGGCTAAACTAATGTACAAATATATATGAAGTAGGTACTGTATACACATTACATCCAGGTTCTTTTTATTTTCTTAACCTTATTATACAAAGAAAGATAAGCAGATGGTATACAAACACTGGGAGTCCATCTCATGGACAGGTGCTGGTAATGTCTACCCTCTCAATTTGTATATAAACATTGTCTCCAGAATGCTCACATTTGAGCACAGATGATGCAAATGATATGGTATGCACGAATCAACTAATTTAACCCTTTGAGGGTTGGTCACGTACTAGTACGTCGTTGCAGCCAGGGTTGGTCACGTACTTAAGCGCGTAAATTCTAGCGCCTTCAAATTGAGCGGGAGAAAGCTGCTAGGCCTACATGTGAGAGAATGGGTCTGCGCGGTCAGTGTACGCAGTAGGAAAAAAATCGTGGAGCCAGTGGTGCATTGTAGGAACACCATTTCAGTACCTCTTGCTCACCATGCCTCGCGGTAAGAAACACCTCACTCCTCGGCGAATTGGGACTCTTTTGTTCCCAAGTGACAGTTCAAACACAGATGAAAGTGTCAGTGAAGGTGAATTCCAGGGTTTTGGTGAGTTTGTGACCGAAAATAATGAACCTAATACCGGTAATAGTGAAGAAAACCCAGACGACCCTCAACCTTCCACCTTCGGTGCTATGGCGTCTTGTTCATGTTCAGTTGTACCAGAACGAAGGAGGAAGCTCTTATTTACTCATATCCAGGACTCATATGTGAGCAATGGTGATGATAGTGATAGTGAATATGAACTCCAAGCTCTTCAAAACAGTTCCAGTAGCGAGAGTAAAGGGGAATATTCTCCAGTGAAGCGTCAGTATATACGACGGTATGTGTGCTCTAGTAGTGTGCCATATGCTGTTCCAAGGGTAAGGAGTACATCTCGGAGTACATCCCGTGGGCATACAACAGGAAGTGATAGTGAAAATGAAGGTGATATTTTTACAATGGGGATAAAAATGTACATACGTCATCAGATGGTGGTGGTGGCAGTGCCAGCCATCAGGCACCAGCAGTGGGCCATGCTGCTACCCAAGCCACTGCGTCAGCCTCACCCACCCACCACACCAACCTCCACAACCACCTGTAAATATCCAGTACCCACCAGCAGACCGCACCTGGGATTGGCGGGAAGCTGCCAATTTTGTTCCCAATCCCCATCAGTTTGATGAAAGTCGAAGTGGACTACGGCCATCATGTACAATTGGGAACAATGCCACTGAACTGGAATGTTTTGAGTTATTCTTTGATGAATCCCTGATGGAAATTATTGTCAGGGAAAGCAACAGATACTTCGATTACACCATGGCAAACATGATTCTTTCACCAGGATCACGTCTACACCAGTGGAAGGAGACAACTGTGGCTGAGATGTATCTTTTGTTTGCCACAATAATGCTTATGCCACATGTGTATAAGCAGTGTCAAATCATACTGGTCGGCAGACCGCCTCATTGCAACCCCAGCTTTTAGTGAAATAATACCAGTGAATCAATTTGTGCTACTGTTACGTAAGCTACATTTCTCAGACAATCCAGGCCTGACAGAAACGACAGGTTATATAAGATTAGAAATGTGTTTATGTATCTGAAACAGAAATTCAATATGTATTTTTATCCCTTCAGGAAGCTTGTTATTCATGAGTCTTTGATTTTGTTCAAAGGTAGACTGTCGTTCAAGCAGTATATACCAAGCAAGAGGAAACGCTTTGGTATAAAGTTGTTTGTACTTTGTGATTGCTACAGTGGTCTTGTATTGGACACTATTGTGTACACAGGAAGTAATACATTGCAAAATACCAGGAAGTTATTGGGTATCTATGGTGATGTGGTTAGAACAATGATGGAACCATATCTTGGTAAGGGGCATATATTATATACTGATAACCGGTACACAAGCCCCTTACTCAGTGATTTTTTTGCGAGTGAACATGACAGATGTGTGCGGTAAAGTGCGTGCAAATAGTAAACATATGCCAAGGTTCAACACAGCCACTCATAGAGGTGAGGTGCAGGTGTTTGCTGCCAATGACATCATGGCATTTTGGTGGCATGACAAACGAGATGTCACACTGTTGTCATCAGTTCACCAAAACGAAATGACAGACACTGGCAGGCTGAATAAAGAGTCCAATGAACCCATCCTAAAACCTGCAGCTGTAATGGACTACACTCTCAACATGCGTTCAGTGGACAAATGTGACATGCAGATTGGGTTTGCTGATTGTGTTTGAAAGAGTTATAAGTGGTACGTACATAAAACTCTTTTTTCATTTTGTGGACATTTCCATGCTGAATGCTTATAATATGTATAAGTTGAAGACCAGAAACAAACCACCATATGGTCAGTTTTGTTTGTCTGTCATCAGAAAAATATTATTCAAGTACCAAGTAACAACACCTGCAATAGAACAACGCCTGCGAACTGATCAACAACTACCCTCTCGTCTGAGGCATGGTGATCACTTCCTAATACAACTGCCTGCTACTGCTATGAAGAAAAAGTCTCAGAAGAGGTGTTATGTCTGTGCACATACAAAAAGACGCCTTCAACAATGCAGAGACACTCGTTTTATGTGTGAGGAGTGTAAAACACCACTGTGAATGACACCATGTTTCAAAGAGTTCCACAAGCTGCAGAACTTCTAGAAATATGTCCAGTGGCTGTATATATGTACAGTGGTACCCCGTGTTTCGGTCTTTCCGCATATCGTTTTTTTCGTGTTTCGAGCACTTTTTTTGGTCAATGTTTTTCTCATGTATCGGTCATTTACTCGTGTATCAGTCCATACCAGACCTGTCTGCCTGCCTGCGCTTGCGCGCTTCACCACGCAGGACGCCAGTCTAGCATTGTTTACCATTGAGAAAACATTACCCAGCACACTCTTTCAAACATTCACAATACATTTGTTGTGTTTATTGGTGGTTTAGTGATTGTCACTGTGAAATAAGTCACCATGGGTCCAAAGAAGCTTCACAAGTCGATAAAGGCTATAGCACTAGCCAGTGATAAAGTGTAGCATTAACAGTGTAGCAATGGAAATAAGTCACTCTGTCTGACTTTTTTGGGTTATTCTAGGTTTTCTACACGAATGCATCACAACTACTCAAACCCATATTATTTGCAGATGACACAACATATGTCTTCTCTCACCAAAATCCAGTCATACTCGCCAACACTGTTAATGCCGAATTACAGAAAATATCAACATGGATGATGACTAATAAGCTTACTCTCAATACTGACAAGACCTACTTCATACAGTTTGGAAACAGAGCCACAAATATTCCACTAAACATAACGCTCAATGGTTCACCCATCACAAGACTTACAGAGGGAAATTTCCTAGGAATCCACATTGACAGTAGCCTTAAATTCTAAACACACATACAACAAATTTCCAAGAAAATCTCAAAAACAGTAGGCATATTATCAAAGATATGCTACTTTGTGTCTCAATAAGCTCTCCTTGCACTATATCATTCATTCATCTACCCTTATCTCACCTATGGAATCTGTGCATGGGGATCAACAACATTAAATCACCTTAGACCACTCATAACCCAGCAAAAGTCTGCAGTCAGAATGATAACAAATTCCCACTCTAGACAGCATACTCCACCAATATTCAAAAGCCTAAAACTACTCACCGTAAAGAACATTCACACTTATTCTTGTGCCTACACTCTAATATAAACCCTCCGCTCAAAATTCTCCTCACCAACTTTAATAGGACCCATGACCACAACACAAGACACAGATCACCCCCAAGTCCTTCTCGCAATCTGTATGGCTAAGTTCTACGTTATTTAACTTAAATAACGTCCATATCAACCTATGTAAAAATTCTATGCACATAAAGAGCCCCAGAATCTGGAATTCATTACCAGTAACTACTAAAATAACCTTGTCTGAAAATCAATTTAACCCTTAAACAGTCCAAACGTATATATACGTTACCTCGCCCAGTGCTCCAAATATTTTGAAAAAAAAAAAAATTTATATAGAAATAAAGAGCACAATTTTCTAAGTGTTATAGGATAAAAATAAAAACTTTAGGGTCAGTACTTACCGAGATATGACGCCGCGGAGTTAGCACTTGGCGATCACCTGACGGCAACATGAAGCACTGCCGCTTGCAGAAAATCTACATATTTACCATTTTCTTCCATTTTTTTTAATATTCTTGGTTTTTATTATATATGATAGCTATTTTACAGTAAATCTTTTGATTTCAATGTCAATTGTTGTTTATACACCAATATTATATACGAAATTATTATCATACTGACACAAACACACATGTACACACTGATAGGTGATTTTCCACACCTGGCTGATTCACATTCTATTATCTACAACTATATATACTGTACAAGTATTTACATGTCCCACTTATGTTTCTAGAAGTCCACAATTGTATGATACTCCATGAAGCATGGATTCATACAGAGTGCCACCACACTGGTGACATGAATCGTGTGTCCTTCACGCTGTTGTGGATTTTTTGGTAGCACATCACAACACATTCTTTGAATGCTTCTACTTATGGTAGTGGTAAAGGGATTTCATGTGACAGTTAGATGATTCGGCTGGCACTCCACACTGGCTGTGGTTGTGGATGAGGAACAATCAGTGTTGAAAGGGCAGGTACAGGTGTGGTACCATACTTTTTTGCTATCTGTTTTACGATATTCAGGGAGAATTCTGCAAAATGTTGTCTTTTCCAGTCTTTATTTCATACAAATTGAATGCATTGATCACTGCAATGTCTACAAAATTGGAAAAATAGTTTTATATACCACTTGCGATTCCGACGCACAGTCAACAAACCCTATCATCATGTCACACTTGTCAACTAGTCGCATATTGTTCGTATAGTCGACGACAACAGCTGGTTTGACAATATGTTCATTGGTGAGCCGGCTCATTTTGTCTGTACCATCTCGTTTCTGTGGATGGTTGACAGAAATGTCACGTCCCGTTTGTCATGCCACGTCAGTGCCATGATGTCATTGGCATGAAACATTTGCACTGCACTTTCAACACTGCCACTGAAGCTTGGCATATGTTTTCTATTCCTTCTCACTGTTCCACATATATCAGTATTGTTCACACGCAGGAAATCAGCAAGCATAGGGTTTGTATACCAGTTGTCTGTGTACAATGTATGGCCCTTGCCAAGGTATGGTTCTATCATCCTGCGAACAACATCACCAGAAATGCCCAACATGCGCCTGGTATCGTCGAGTGTTTTTCTCCCGGTGTATACAATGACATCTAACATAAGACCTGTCTCACAGTCGCACATAACAAAAAGTTTTATACCAAAGCGATGACGTTTGCTCGAAATATATTGCTTGAATGACAGGCGTCCCTTGAATAGAATCAAGGACTCGTCAACAACAATGTTCTTGAAAGGATAAAAGTATGCACTGAATTTCTGCTTCAGGTACATAAACACTTCCCAGATTTTGTATAGGTCATTTCTGTTGGGCATATTCCTGTCTGAGAAGTGTAACATTCGTAGCAACAGAATGAATCTGTTGCAGGAAAGGAGGTCACGGAAGACAGGAGTACTGATGAAGTGGTCTGTGGACCAGTAGTTACGTATATTGTTCTTATAGGTATGTGGCATAAGCATGACAGTGGCAAGGAATAAATACATTTCAGCCACTGTTGTGTCTTTCCACCTGCGCAGCCGTGACGATTCTCCAACCTCTGCTGTGTTGTCCATGACATAGCAATAATAATTGTTTGTCTGGATCACTATCAAGTTCATTATAGGCTCGTCAAAGTATACTTGGAAAAAGTCTAACTCTGTAGACTCATTTGTTATGGGACATTCTGGCAGGATGCCACTTCCACTCACATCAAAATCAAAAGGCTGTGGCACGAATACACTTTGTGTCCACTTCCACTCTCGGTCACATGGTGCAGGGTGGACCTGTTGCATGGGGTGTGGGGGAGCAGGTGGGGGGGGACAGGAGTGGAGGCAGCACATGGCTGAGGGGGTGCCAGGCTGTCCTTTGTCTGTCCAGACACCGTGCCACCCACCACTTCTTCCTCCATCCCCGCAAATTCACCTTCATGACCAGTGTGGCCACACTGGCCACCCCAGAAGTGCTTGGCCTAGGGACTGGTGTGGCCACACTGGCTACCCCAGAGGTGCTTGGCCCAGGGTCTGGTGTGGCCACAGTGGCCACCCCAGAGGTGATGGGCTGAGGGTCATCTGGGTTATCAATATTTTCACTAATTCCTTGATTATTAGTGGCCACATCGGTGTCAAATCCACTAATCTCACGTTGTATATCACTTTCCTCGAATAGTAGAGTGTTAATACGACAAGGCGTGAGTGAATCACGAGGATGTGCCATGATGTTGACCCAAGATGGAGCTGAATGTAACTGGTCCTACCATGTGGTACCCAGGCGTCCAGGATTTTTTTAACCCAGCGCACACTGAGTGCGCAGACCCATTCTCTCATGCCTAGGCGACTCAGGCCTATCGCGCCAATTTTGAAGGAATGAAAAATAAAACGTAAATATCCGTTTGGGGCAACAGCAGTGCCAACGTAAATATACGTGAGGATCGTTTAAGGGTTAAGACTCTTCTCAAAAACCACCTACTCACCCTAAACTAAATACTCATACTGTAAATTACTTTAAAAAATGCTCACTGTTATTTTCATATACAGTGGACCCTCGAGTTTCGAACATTCTTCATTCCAGAATGCTGTTCAAGTGATGTTACCAAACGAATTTATTCCCATAAGGAATGATGTAAATTAAATTAGTCCATTTCAGGCCCCAAAAATACGCTTATAAAAGCACTTACAATAATAAACTTACATAAAAGGGCGAGTTTGGAGTGTTCGAATAGCGAGGGTCCACTGTAAATAATTTCAAAAATGCTCACTGTTATTTTCATATAAATAATTTCAATTTTTACTATTATGTTACCATCCTTCTACACACTTGTTACAATGTAAAATCATCAAATTGTAATTTGAACAAATTTATACGGTTACAATCTAATGTTTGAGTAAAACAAACTTAATCAAATTCTCTAATAATAAATACATAGTCTATAAGCCATTAGATTAAGCTGCCCTTAATGCCGTGGCATGTTAGTGGCTCTCCTTGCACTTCAAAATTCAAATTCAAATTCTTTATTTCTGGTAATATACAAGGTGGGGTGTACTTATAATTATACCTTTTATGAAGTAGATATTACAAGATGGCCAATAATATGCCTAGGTATGCCTAGGCTTTTCAGGCAGTCTTATGATAGGTCTTACTCAATAGCGACACAATGATTATACAGATAGTAAGGTTAGGTAATTGTAGTGATTAACTAGGTTTACAAAATTGAGGTACTGGAATTTAAGCATTTAAGAATTTACAATTAGTTTAAGAATTTAACAATTAGTTTATATATTAATGGTAAAGGTGATGTATTGGCATATTACAGTTTCTATATTGGAGTGTCTTAGGCAAACTTATGACTAGCTTAAGAATTATGAAGCAACAGTTGTATTAGAATTTTGGTTAGTCCTGTGCAAATTAAGGGGAATCACAGATATCAATAAGTGTATTTTCCTGTGGATATGTGCAAGATAAAGTAGTTTTCATGTGGTTAGCTACCGGTTGGGTGCATA
Organism: Cherax destructor; assembly: GCA_009830355.1. Classification (NCBI taxonomy): domain Eukaryota; kingdom Metazoa; phylum Arthropoda; class Malacostraca; order Decapoda; family Parastacidae; genus Cherax; species Cherax destructor. The sequence continues at coordinate 3,873 of WNWK01050696.1, read as the reverse complement.
AGTGAGATAAGATGTTTTTACCGGTGCTTTTGAAAATGGAGGTTGTGTCTGCAGTTCTAGAGTTTTCAGGCAGGAAGTTCCAGATTTTAGGCCCTTTTATGCGCATTGAATTTTTGTATAGATTTAGTCGGACAAAGGGAATGTCAAAGAGATGTTTATGTCTGGTATTATGTCTATGGGTCCTGTCACAACTGTCAAGAAAGTGTTTTAGCTCAGGGTTAAAGTTGGAATTAATGGTTCTATAAATGTAGATAGCAGAGTAGTAAGTATGGATGTTCTGAACAGTGAGTAGGTTTAGGTCTTTGAAGAGTGGGGGGGTGTGCTGCCTAGCGTTGGATTGCGTGATAATTCTTACTGCGGCTTTTTGTTGGGTTATTATTAGCTTTAGGTGGGTAATTGCTGTTGATCCCCATGCACAAATGGCATATGTGAGGTAGGGATAGATGAGTGAGTAGTATAGTGTGAGTAGGGCTGATTGTGGTACATAATACCATATCTTAGAGAGGATCCCCACAGTTTTGGACACATTCTTTGTTATGTGTTGGATATGGGTGCTGAATTTCAGGCTGCTGTCAAGGTGAAGGCCCAGGAACTTGCCCTCATTATGTTTAGCAATAGGTGTAGTGTTGATCTTAATGTTTAATTGTGGATCATCTGCTCTGTTGCCAAACATAATATAGAAGGTCTTATCAGTGTTGGCTGTCATCCATGTTGATATTTTTATTAATTCGTCGTTAACAATAGTATTAAGCGTGGCAAGGTTTGTGTGGGAGATGACATAAGTTGTCGACAGGCCTTCTGAGGTAAGTGTTCCTGGGGTCAAAAATATTCGGAAAAAAAATTATTTTTCTTATGAAATGATAGAGTTTTTTTTCTGAATCTAAATAGCTAAACAAAATTTGCAATCAATACTTACGGAGATATGGAGGATTCAAGTTGCCCCAAAAACGATCCGGTGGCGGCAACATCAGCGACTTTTTTTTTTTGAGTTATTTTCTTATGAAATTTAATTTTTTTTTTTTTTCAAATAACTTTTATGGACTGTGAGACCAATATAAGTGCTGTTTTTCAAATATTCACTTCTATTTCTTATAAAATAATGCCACAAAGTTTGTTATCACTAGTTTGTTTACAAAACATATTTACAACAATGTACAATGCACAATTATGTTTTATAACTATTGTTCAATCATATATATACACATATTGAGTCACTGCAGATGTTTCTAGAAGTTCTGCAGCCTGTGGAAGTCTCTGAAACATGGTTCCATGCACAATGGTGTTTCACATTCCACACACATAAAACGAGTGTCTTTGCGTTGCTGTGGGTGTCTTTTTGTATGTGCACAGACATAACACCTCTTCTGAGCCTTTTTCTTGCAAGCAGTAGCAGGCAGTTTTGTTAGGAAGTGTTCACCACCAAGCCTCAGACGAGAGGGTAGTTGTTGGCATTTCGTGGGCGGTTTTCTATTGCAGGTGGTGTTTCTTGGTACTTGGTGATTATTTGCCTGATAACAGACAAACAAAATTCGCCATATGGTGGTTTGTTTGTGGTCTTCAACTTATAAACATTATAAGCATTGAGCATGGAAATGTCTAGAATGTGAAAAAAGAGTTTTATGTACCACTTATAACTCTTTCTAACACAATCAGCAAACCCAATCTGCATGTCACATTTGTCCACTGAACGCATATTGAGAGTGTAGTCCATCACAGCTGCAGGTTTTAGAATGGGTTCATCGGTCTCTATTCACCCTGCCACTGTCTGCCATTTCATTAGGGTGAATTGATGACAACAGTGTGACATCTCGTTTGTCATGCCACCGAAATGCCATGATATCATTGGCAGCAAACGCCTGCACCTCACCTCTACGAGTGCCTGCACTGAACCTAGGCATATGCTTACGATTTGCACGCACTGTACCGCACACATCTGTCAATTCACTCGCAAAAAAAACACTGAGGGAGGGGCTTGTGTACAGTTATCAGTATATAATATATGCCCTTGCCAAGATATGGTTCCATCATTGTTCTAACCACATCACCAGAGATACCCAGTAACTTCCTGGTATCTTTCAATGTATTATTCCAGTGTACACAATAATATCAATACAATACCACTGTAGCAATCACAAAGCACAAACAACTTTATACCAAAGCGTTTCCTCTTGCTTGGTATATACTGGAATGACAGTCTACCTTTGAACAGAATCAGTGACTCATCAATAACAAGCTCCTGAAGGGATAAAAATACATATTGAACTTCTCTTTCAGATACAGAAACACATTCCTAATCTTATATAACCTGTCGGATCTGTCAGGCCTGGTTTTGTCCGAAAAATGCAACATGCGTAGAAGTAGCACAAATCGATTCACTGGTATAATATCACTGAAAGCTGGTGTTGCAATCAATCTGTCTGTTGACCAATATGATTTGATACTGTGTTTATAAACATGCGGCATAAGCATTATTGTGGCAAAGAAAAGATACATCTCTGCCAAAACTGTCTCCTTCCACTGGTGTAGACGTGATTTTGGTGAAAGAATCGTGTTTGCCATGGTGTAATCGAAGTATCTGTTGCTTTCTCTGATAATAATGTCTATCAGGGGTTCGTCAAAGAATAACTGGAAACATTCCAGTTCAGTGGCATTGTTCCCAAGTGGACAAGATGGGCGTAATCCACTGTGACTTTCATCAAACTGATGGGGATTGGGAATAAAATTGTCAGCTTCCTGCCAATCCCAGGTGGTCTGCTGGTGGGTACTGGATATTTACAGGTGGTTGTGGGGTTGTGGTTGTGGGGTTGGTGGGTGGGTGAGGGTTGCCTTTGTTGTACGAGCTGAGTCAGCGGCGTGGGTGCCACATGGTCCACTGCTGGTGCCTCGCACGCACCACCACCACCACTACCAGTTGCATGACATTTCTCCTTACCAATTTTAACGCTATCATCATCATTTTCACTATCACTTCCTGTTGTAGCCCACGGGATGTACTCGAGATGTACTCCTAACCCTTGGAAGAGCATATGGCACACTACCAGAGCGCATATACCGTCGTATATACTGACGCTTCACTGGTGAATATTCCTCTTACTCGCGCTACTGGAACTATTTCGAAGGACTGGAGTTCATAGTCACTATCAGTATCATCACCATTGCTCCCCATCTGAGTCTGGGACATTAGAAAATAGGAGTTTCCGCCATCGTTCTGGACAACTGTCGTGAACAAGACGCCACAGCACCAGAGGTGGACGGCTGTGGGTCGTCTGGGTTTCCTCACTTATCCGGTATTATGGTCATAGTTTCGGTCACAACCGCCTCAAAACCTTGAAAGTCACCTTCACTAACACCCCCATCACTGTTAGAACTGTCACTGATGAATAAAAGTGTCCCAATTCGCCGAGGGAGTAAGGTGTTTCTTGCCGAGGCATGGTGGGAAGGGTACTGAAATGGTGTTCCCACAATACCACTGGGTGCCCGATTTTTCTTACTGCACACTGACCATGCAGACAAATTTCTCATCCCTAGGCCTACCAGCTGTTTCCCGCTTAATTTGAAGCTGCTAGAATTTACCGCGTACTGTCGGCACCCCTGCTGAAACTTCTAAATACGGACCAGAAAGGGTTAATAGTGACATACTGTACCTATTGTGAGGTAGGATTTGAAGTATGCGGCGACCTCTTTTCCATATTGGTCAAGTTTTGGAGTAGGATGCCATGGTTTACTGTGTCCAAAGCTTTCCTTAGGTCAATAAAAGTCCCAATGGTTTCTTATTTTCAGTGTTTAAAACAGGTCTATTTTTTACTATTGCATTGTTAGTGCTTTTATTTTTCCTGAAGCCAAATTGGCGGGGTTGAGTAGGCTTTGTGGGTT
>WNWK01050695.1:0-12741 GCA_009830355.1 Cherax destructor | reverse complement strand
TAGCTATAACTAAAAAGTGATCTGATATATCTGTAGCCCTCTATAAACATGTACATCCTGAAGTCTACTCAACAGTCTTTTATCTATCAATACATAGTCCAACAAACTACTGTCATTACGCCCTACATCATATCTTGTATACTTATTTATCCTCTTTTTCTTAAAATATGTATTACCTATAACTAAACCCCTTTCTATACAAAGTTCAATCAAAGGGCTCCCATTATCATTTACACCTGGCACCCCAAACTTACCTACTACACCCTCTCTGCATGTTTCTCCCACTTTAGCATTTAGGTCCCCTACCACAATTACTCTCTCATTTGGTTCAAAAGTTCCTATACATTCGCTTAACATCTCCCAAAATCTCTCTCTCTATACTTATTTTATAAATTATCAACCATAACTTTTTACCATGTAGTCTATAATTAAGTAGTCCTAAGAATGCCCGCAATGCACAGCATATTAGGGGCTTTTGGCATGTACATCTCATCAATAACTATGTATCATGTCTACCCAACCATGTATCATTGTACCATGTCTCAATAAAGTATTATTATTATTATTATATAACCTTCAAATGTAGGGATGCTAAGCCCATGATGATTCTCTTCAAATCATTTGTTTTATCTAGGATGGCTGTATAACCCTTGTGGTTTAGCGCTTCTTTCGATTATAATAATAATAATTTATCTAGGATGAAATATTGATCTACACTAACAGTGCTTTTCAAGGCAGGTGAAATTGCAGACCTGGAGAATATACAGATAACTTTCACTGCACGTATAAGTACCATAAAGCACCTAAATTACTGGGAATGGTTTAAGTCCTTTGACCCGTACTCCTTGGAATGCAGGCAAGAAAGATACATGATAATATACTCTTGGAAAATCCTAGAGGAACTAGTCCCAAATTTACACACACAAATCAATCCCTGTGAAAGGAAAAGATTCAGCAGGCAGGGCAACGTCCTCCCTGTGAAAAGCAGGGGTGCCATGAATACGCTAAGAGAACTCATTAAGTGTCAGGGGCCCAAGACTGTTCAACTGCCTCCCTTATGTTGAACTGACTGTTCAACGTAAGGGGGATTACAAATAGACCCCTGACTGTCTTCAAGAGGGAGCTGGACAGGCACCTAAAGTCAGTATCTGACCAGCGAGGCTGTGGTTCATACGTTGGTTTATGTGCGGCCAGCAGTAACAGCCTGGTTGATCAGGTCCTGATCCACCACGAGGCCTGGTCATGGACCTGGCCATGGGGGTGTTGACCTTGGGAATAACCTCCTTTTATACATTGCTGCTGCAGGTCCTTCACACTTGCCTCTGGCATCTTCCTTCTAAGTGATGCTCTTTTTTCTTCCATAAAACATAACATCATTACCTTAAATTCATGATCATTTTTCAAATTTTCTAAACATTTTCATCTTTCCAGTACCCTGACTTTCCTGCCTAACATCTCATCTTTCCAGTACCCTGACCTTCCTGCCTAACATAACATAACATTCCAGCAAGCACCTGGACCTTCCTGCCTAACATCACATCATTCCAGCAAGCACCCTGACCTTTCTGCCTAACTTCACATCTTAACAGCAAGCACCCTGACCTTCCCATCTAACTGGAAAGATGAGATGTTAGACGGCAAGTGTACTGGAAAGATGCAAATATTTTTTAAAATTTAAAAATGATCGTGAATGTAAGGTTATGATGTTATGTTTTATGGAAGGAAGAACAGCATCACTTAAAAGCCAGAGGCAAGTGTGAAGGATGTGCAGAAGCAGTGTATATCTGGAGGGTCAACACCCTGTGGACCGGTCCATCACCAGGTCTCAGCTTTCCACTACACTCGCCCAGAGAGGGGCCTACATTTTTGGATCCCTGAAGCTTGAACTGTTATGGGGTTCCTAAAGCTTGAACTATTATGGGGTCCCTGAAGCTGGAACTGTTATGGGGTCCCTGAAGCTGGAACTGTTATGGGGCCCTGAAGCTGGAACTGTTATGGGGTCCCTGAAGCTGGAACTGTTATGGGGTCCCTGAAGCCGGAACTGTTATGGGGTCCCTGAAGCCGGAACTGGTATGGGGTCCCTGAAGCCGGAACTGGTATGGGGTCTCTGAAGCCGGAACTGTTATGGGGTCCCTGAAGCTGGAACTGTTGTGGGGTCCCTGAAGCTGGAACTGTTGTGGGGTCCCTGAAGCTGAAACTGTTGTGGGGTCCCTGAAGCTGAAACTGTTGTGGGGTCCCTGAAGCTGAAACTGTTGTGGGGTACCTGAATCTGAAACTGTTGTGGGGTCCCTGAAGCTGAAACTGTTGTGGGGTCCCTGAAGCTGAAACTGTTGTGGGGTACCTGAAGCTGAAACTGTTGTGGGGTCCCTGAAGCTGAAACTGTTGTGGGGTCCCTGAAGCTGAAACTGTTGTGGGGTCCCTGAAGCTGAAACTTGTGGGGTCCCTGAAGCTGAAACTGTTGTGGGGTCCCTGAAGCTGAAACTGTTGTGGGGTACCTGAAGCTGAAACTGTTGTAGGGTACCTGAAGCTGAAACTGTTGTGGGGTCCCTGAAGCTGAAACTGTTGTGGGTTACCTGAAGCTGTTGTGGGGTCCCTGAAGCTGAAACTGTCGTGGGGTCCCTGAAGCTAAAACTGTTGTGGGGTCCCTGAAGCTGAAACTGTTGTGTTGTCCCTGAAACTGAAACTGTTGTGGGGTCCCTGAAGCTGTTGTGGGGTCCCTGAAGCTGGAACTGTTGTGGGGTCCCTGAAGCTGGAACTGTTGTGGGGTCCCTGAAGCTGGAACTGTTGTGGGGTCCCTGAAGCTGGAACTGTTGTGGGGTCCCTGAAGCTGGAACTGTTGTGGGGTCCCTGAAGCTGGAACTGTTGTGGGGTCCCTGAAGCTGGAACTGTTGTGGGGTCCCTGAAGCTGGAACTGTTGTGGGGTCCCTGAAGCTGGAACTGTTGTGGGGTCCCTGAAGCTGGAACTGTTGTGGGGTCCCTGAAGCTGGAACTGTTGTGGGGTCCCTGAAGCTGGAACTGTTGTGGGGTCCCTGAAGTGGAACTGTTGTGGGGTCCCTGAAGCTGGAACTGTTGTGGGGTCCCTGAAGCTGGAACTGTTGTGGGGTCCCTGAAGCTGGAACTGTTGTGGGGTCCCTGAAGCTGGAACTGTTGTGGGGTCCCTGAAGCTGGAACTGTTGTGGGGTCCCTGAAGCTGGAACTGTTGTGGGGTCCCTGAAGCTGGAACTGTTGTGGGGTCCCTGAAGCTGGAACTGTTGTGGGGTCCCTGAAGCTGGAACTGTTGTGGGGTCCCTGAAGCTGGAACTGTTGTGGGGTCCCTGAAGCTGGAACTGTTGTGGGGTCCCTGAAGCTGGAACTGTTGTGGGGTCCCTGGAGCTGGAACTGTTGTGGGGTCCCTGAAGCTGGAACTGTGTGGGGTCCCTGAAGCTGGAACTGTTGTGGGGTCCCTGAAGCTGGAACTGTTGTGGGGTCCCTGAAGCTGGAACTGTTGTGGGGTCCCTGAAGCTGGAACTGTTGTGGGGTCCCTGAAGCTGGAACTGTTGTGGGGTCCCTGAAGCTGGGAACTGTTGTGGGGTCCCTGAAGCTGGGAACTGTTGTGGGGTCCCTGAAGCTGGGAACTGTTGTGGGGTCCCTGAAGCTGGGAACTGTTGTGGGGTCCCTGAAGCTGGGAACTGTTGTGGGGTCCCTGAAGCTGGGAACTGTTGTGGGGTCCCTGAAGCTGGGAACTGTTGTGGGGTCCCTGAAGCTGGGAACTGTTGTGGGGTCCCTGAAGCTGGGAACTGTTGTGGGGTCCCTGAAGCTGGGAACTGTTGTGGGGTCCCTGAAGCTGGGAACTGTTGTGGGGTCCCTGAAGCTGGGAACTGTTGTGGGGTCCCTGAAGCTGGGAACTGTTGTGGGGTCCCTGAAGCTGGGAACTGTTGTGGGGTCCCTGAAGCTGGGAACTGTTGTGGGGTCCCTGAAGCTGGGAACTGTTGTGGTGTCACCTTCGCAACTAGCAATGGCTAGCCTTTTAATTTTTATTAACCATTTAATTTCTTATTTTTACTATTATTTTGTATTGAATTACACTTCAGGAGGATTTAGATAAACTCAATTCCTGGTCAGAAAAGTGGCAGATTCAGTTCGATGTAGATAAATGCAAGGTTCTGAAGCTCGGGAGTGTCCATAACCCAAGCACTTATAAGTTAAATAACGTAGAACTTAGCCATACAGATTGCGAAAAGGACTTGGGGGTTATGGTAAGCAGCAACCTTAAATCAAGACAGCAATGCCTAAGCGTACGTAATAATGCAAACAGATTACTGGGATTTATATCAAGAAGTGTAAGCAACAGAAGTCCAGAGGTCATATAACAGCTTTATACATCGTTAGTAAGGCCTCACCTAGATTATGCAGCTCAGTTCTGGTCTCCATATTACAGAATGGATATTAATTCATTAGAAAACATTCAGCGTAGAATGACTAAATTAATACATAGCATTAGAAATCTTCCGTATGAAGAAAGATTGAAGACCCTAAAATTACATTCACTTGTAAGACGAAAAATGAGGGGAGACATGATCGAGGTATACAAGTGGAAAATGGGTATTAACAAAGGGGATATAAATAAAGTCTTGAGAATATCTCACCAAGAGAGAACCCACAATAATGGATTCAAATTAGAGAAGTTTAGATTTAGAAAGGATATAGGAAAGTATTGGTTTGGAAATAGGGTAGTTGATGAGTGGAACAGTCTGCCTAGTAGGGTTATTGAAGCAAGGACCTTGGGTAGTTTCAAATTTAGGTTGGATAAATTCATGAGTGAGAGGGGTTGGATTTGAGTGGGAATTGCACATGAGTAAATAGAATTATCAAAGCTTATTTCTTGGGTATCATTGAAGATTGGGTAGAACAAATATTCTGTTAGTGGGATGGAATGTGAAGGACATGCCTAGTATGGGCCAACAGGCCTGCTGCAGTGTTCCTCCTTTCTTATGTTCTTATATTATTATTTTATTTTTTATTAACTCATCAGCCGTCTCCCACCAAGGCAGAGTGGCCCAAAAAAGAAAAACTTTCATCATCATTCACTCCATCACTGTCTTGCCAGAGGCGTGCTTACACTACAGTTAAACTGCAACATTAACACCCGTCCTTCAGAGTGCAGACACTGTACTTCCCATCTCCAGGACTCAAGTTCAGCCTGATAGTTTCCCCTGAATCCCTTCATAAATGTTACCTTGCTCACACTCCAACAGCACATCAAGTCCTAAAAACCATTTGCCTCCATTCGCTCCTATCTAACATGCTCAAGTATGCTTGTTGGAAGTCCGAGTCCCTTGCACACAAAACTTCCTTTACCCCCTCCCTCCAACCTTTCCTAGGCCGACCCCTACCCCGCCTTCCCTCCACTACAGATTTATATGCTATCCAAGTCATTCTATTTTGTTCCATCCTCTCTACATGTCCGAACCACTTCAACAACCCCTCCTCAGCCATCTGGATAATACTTTTTGTAACACCCACACCTCCCCTAATTTCCAAACTATGAATTCTCTGCATTATATTCACACCACACATTGCCCTCAGACATGACATCTCCACTGCCTCCAGCCTTCTTGTTGCAACATTCAGCACCCATGCTTCACACCCATATAAGAGTGTTGGTATAACTATACTCTCATACATTTCCCTCTTTGCTTCCATTGATAAAGTTCTTTGTCTCCACAGACTCCTCAGTCCACCACTCACCTTTTTCCCATCGTTAATTCTATGATTCACCTCATCTTTCATAGACCCATCTGCTGACACGTCCACTCCCAAATATCTGAATTCATTCACCTCCTCCATACTTTCTCCCTCCAATCTGATATCCAGTTTTTCATTACCTAATTTTTTTGTTATCCTCATCACCTTACTCTTTCCTATACATTATTCACTTTAAATTTCCTTCTTTTACATACCTTACAAAACTCATCAACCAACCTCTGTAACTTCTCTTGAGAATCTCTCAAAAGCACAGTGTCATCAGCAAAGAACAACTGTGACCCCACTTTGTATTAGATTCTTTATCTTTTAACCCCACACCTTTTGCCAACACCCGAGCATTCACTTCTCTTACAACCCCATCTATAAATATATTAAACAACTATGGTGACCTACTTTTACTGGGAAATAATCTCCCTCTCCTACATACTTGAAACTGATCCCTCGCTATCCTCGTAAAAGCTCTTCACTGCTTTCAGTAACCTACCTCCTGAAACATCTGCCACATTGCTTCCCTATCCACCCTTTCCCAAATCCATAAATGCCACAAAAACTTTTTTACCCTCATCTAAATACTTTTACCTATATGTTTCACTGTAAACACTTAGTCTACACACCCCCTACTCTTCCTAAAGCCTCCTTGTTCATCTGCTATCCTGCTCACCGTCTTACTCTTAATTCTTTCAATAATAACTCTAATATACACTTTACCAGGTATACTCGACAGACTTATTCCCCTATAATTTTTACACTCTTTTGTCCACTTTGCCTTTATTCAAAGGAACTATGCATGCTTTCTATCAATCACTAGGTACCATACCTATCTTCCATACATTTATTAAATAAAAGCACCAACCACTCCAAAACTATATCCCTACCTGCTCTTAACATATCTATCTTTATCCCATCAATCCCAGATGCTTTACCCCCTTTCATTCTACCCACTGCTTCACGCACTTCCCCTCACATGCACAACTGGTTCTTCCTCACTCCTACAAGATGTTATTTCTCCTTGCCCTGTACATAAAATCACAGCTTCACTATCTTCATCAACATTTAACAGTTCCTCAAAATATTCCCTCCATCTTCCCAATACCTCTAACTCTCCATTTAATGACTCTCCTCTCCTATTTTTAACTATCAAATCCATTTGTTCCCTAGGCTTTCTCAACTTATTTATCTCACTCCAAAACTTCTTATTTTCAACAAAATTTGTTGATAACATCTCACCCACTCTCTCATTTGCTCTCTTTTTACATTCCTTCACCACTTTTTAAACTCTCTTTTTCTCTATATACAGTGGACCCTCGGTTAACGAAAAAACTTCATCCCAGAAGCCTGCTCAAGTGCCATTACAGAACGAATTTACGTCCTTAAGAAATAATGTCACGTAGGTTAGTCTATTTCAGACCCCCAAAAATACACTTCCACATGCACTTAAAATATTATACTTACATAATTGTATGATTTCCGGGGTATTCGTTAACCGAGGGTCCACTGTATACTCCTCCCTCCTCGCATCACTTCTACTTTGTAAAAACCTTTCATATGCTAACTTTTTCTCTTACTACTCTTTACATCACTATTCCACCAATCGCTCTTCTTCTCTCCCACACCCTCTTTCCTGTAACCACAAACTTCTGCTGAACACTAACACCATATTCTTAAACTTACCCCATACCTCTTCAACCCCCATTGCCTGTACTCTCACTAGCCCATCTATCCTCCAATAGTTGTTTGCCTTACCCTAACTGCCTCCTCTTTTAGTTTATAAACCTTCACCTCTCTCTTACTTGCTGCTTCTATTTTCCTTGTATCCCATCTACCACTTACTCTCACTGTAGCTGTAACTAAAATGTGATCTAATATATCTGTGGCCCCTCTATAAACATGTACATCCTGAAGTCTACCCAACAGTCTTTTATCTACCAATACATAGTCCAACGAACTACTTCATTACGCTCTACATATATCGTATCTTGTATATGTACTTGTTTATCCATTTTTTTCTTAAAATAGGTATTATTTATAACCAAACCCCTTTCTATGCCCTTCTCATACAGTAGACCCAAATTTTTAAGCAATGTAGACTAAAGTCACTTCTGGGGCCCCTCTGAGGTTAGGGGCCCTGAAGCTTAAACTTCATTAGTTCCGTAGTAGATCCACCACTGCCCTCATTTCATTATTAAATGTCAACTCAGATTGCTTCTCAATCTTCCTAAACTAGTACATCTCCAGAAGCAATTCATAATCTCATCAGTATTTACCACTAAAGTCTTGACACTGTATAATGGCTCTGTGGAGATAATTTAGCTGAATCTCAGGTTCTTATAGTGAAGTTTGGTTCTGTCTGGCCCAAGATTGATGATGTTTATTTTCAGGTGAGCAGGTGGTGAAGGTGGGTGGTCCTGTGTATAGGATCGGTGTAGGTGGTGGTGCTGCCTCCTCAGTGCAGGTGAGTCAACTTCCTCCAGGTGAACCACTGGTTCACCTGGAGGAGTCACCAATATACAGTGGAACCTCGGTACTTGAACAGCTCTGTACTCAAACAATTTGGTATTCGAACACTTTGTTCGGTAAACAAATTGCTCGGTAGTCAACCGTTTGCTTGGCACTCGACCAAACAAACACGACCTACCAGAGCTTCGCTGTAAACTATTTAGTGTTTCTTCACATTTTTTGGTGGTTTTTTATATTTGTATAAATAAGTCACCATGGGGCCTAAGAGGGTTGTGATAACAGCCAACCAAAAAAAAAATTGGTTTGGAAAAATTTGTTCTGTACTCGAACAGATCGGCATTTGAACAGCCTTCTGGATCCAATTAAGTTTGAGTGATGAGGTTCCACTGTATTGACAGAAATAAGTAGAAAAGTAAGATGCATGTGCCAGAGTTAAGTGTCTTACTTATCTCCTTGTAGATACTGTTTACCATTATCTACTTGTAGATACTGTTTACCATTATCTACTTGTAGGTACTGTTTACCATTATCTACTTTTAGGTACTGTTTGCCATTATCTACCTCTTGGTACTGTATACCATTGTTATTATATTCACAGAAATAAGTAATTTTGTTACACATAACTTGAAATAAGTTTTAATTGCTGACCTGAGTGAAATAAATACTGTACATAAGCATGTAAGTTGATAAGTTAGAATCCTTCCTCTGCAAGCAACGTGTCAGAGGTGGCAAGTAAATTACTAGGCACTACAAGGGATCAGTAATCCTTCTGTGTCAGTTGCTAAAAGCATATACAGTTGTACCTCGAGTTACGATGGTCCCCAAAATCGCCCTTTTATGTAAGTTTATTTTTTTAAATTCTTTTGTAAGTATATTTTTGGGGGTGTAAAAGGACTAGTCTATTTTACATTATTCCTTATGGGGATAAATTCGTTTGGTAATGGCACTTGAACAGCATTCTCGAACGAAAAAATATCGTAACTCGAGGTACCACTGTACATATAAGGAAGTTTGTTTGAATGTGTGTGTGGCTGCAATACAGATATGATTGACTTGATTATTATTGCTAAGAAAAGAAGCTGGATGTTCTGGCACTGAGCAAAACTGAAGCCAAAAGCAGTAAGAGAAATTTAGTGGGAAACAGGAAATGGGATTAAATTATGTGTATGTAAAAAGCAGAATTAAAAAAGTAGCAGCAATATTAAATGATCAACTGTGTAAAGAAAGGAGGCATCAGTGCTAAGATTCATAAATTATGTGGATTAGAATAAAGATGGGACATGAGAAGTGGGTTATAGCAAGTGGTAACCATCTGGCAGCGAAAGGAATGTAGAGGAGAGATATTTAGATGTTAGGCAAATGTTAAGCACATGTAGAAAGTCTACCCATCAACATTTTATCTACTAACACATGGTCCAGCAAATTGCTATCACTGTGTATATTATATCTTGTGTATGTATTTACTTTTTTCTTAAAATATTTATTACCTACTACCAAACCTCATAATATATGTTGTTCAATCAAAGCCTTCCATTATCATTTACCTCTGGCACCCCAAACTTACCTTCATCATCTTCTGACATGCATGTTAGTGACTTTCTTTGACCTTAACAAAGTTTTATTACATGTAAACTACATTTTTATACTGCACAAAGAAATAAAATGTTTGTTTTTGTTTGTAGCAATTAGGTTCCCCTCAGTAATTATTTTCCCACTTGGTTCAGAGCTTCCTAAACACTGATTCAGCACCTCCCAGAATCTCCTCTACACTTCTCTCATCCCCACCTGCATAAACACTTCTGTTACCCACTTCTCGCATCCCACTCTTATTCTAATTCACATAACGAGAGAGTTCCGTTTCTAAGACTACGTCGGTAAACAAATTTGTCGTTAAGTGATGAGCATACTATAATGGTAGTGGGTTTGTGTCAGCCTTCTTTGATATTGTTTTAACCCTTTTGGGGTCGGTGCCGTACTAGTATGTTTTACAAGCAGGGGTTGGTGCCGTACTAGTACGCGTAAATTCTAGCAGCCTTAAATTAAGCGGGAAACGGCTGGTAGGCCTACATATGAAAGAATGGGTCTGTGTGGTCAGTGTGCGCAGTATAAAAAAAATCCTGCAGCACACACTGCATAATGAGAAAAACTGACGGTTTTTTTCATTTAAAACGGCGACTTTGCAGTCTATTTTCGTATGGTATTTATTGATGTATTCTCGTTTTCTTGGTCTCATTTGATAGAATGGAAGATATATTACAGAAATAGAGATGACTTTTATTGGTTTGGCAATGACAAGTACCTTGAAATTGAGCTCAAAGTAGCGAAAATGTTCGATTTTCGCCAATGTTCAAGAGTAAACAAATCACACCATGTGTCCAATACACATCAACTGGCGAGTCTAATATTCTTGCACAAGTGCGCTGATATTATTTATACCATTTTTACAATGATGCAGTTGTATACATAACAGTAAATCTTCTATTTTTTGTGAGAATAAAAATTCAAAATGGAAAGCAAAAGTAATGTAAGAGGGGCCTGGAGACGTGACTAATGAACAGAGATGTTATTTTAGTGCCAGGAATGTCTGCCTTGTTTATTCTGGACCCTATTTTGAAATTGGCATTGATTGAAATTTGTGTGAAATTGGCCAAATTGCCATTTTCTGACCACTATTTTGGGTAGTTGAAATTGGTAAATAGGTGGTTTCTTGTACTCAATCGATAGAAGAAATGGAGTTCTAGCGAAATAGCTATGATTTTAGTTGACTGGAACATTGGAATTGGCCAAAAATAGGGCTCAAAGTGGGCGAAATTGCCGAAGCGTAAACATCTTCGAGACCGATACATTCACGAGAGCATAATTCCGTAAGTTTTCATTCAAATTTCATACTTTTGGTGTCGTTATGATCGGAAAAAGAATCTCTATCATTTCATAAGATTTTTTTTTTTCCAAAATTTTCGACCCTGCCTGAGAACGTGTTTCCGAGAAGGCCTGTCGACCCCCAAAGGGTTAATGTCACATTTGCACCATATATAACATTTCTGGTATATTTTTAAAAGTTTATACAGTAGACGCAAACCTATCTGACATTATCCTGACGCCAAATGACTTCACAAAGGCGATAAATGACATGCCCATGCACTTCGCCTCAGGCCCAGACTCATGGAACTCCGTGTTCATCAAGAACTGCAAGAAGCACTTTTCAAGGCAGGTGAAATTGCTGACCTAGAAAATGTGCAGAGAACCTTCACGGCACACATAACTGCGATAAACCACCTCAATTACGGAACTCTTGAAGTTCCTAAACCTGTACTCCTAGAACGCAGGCAGGAGAGATCATCATTATATACACTTGGAAAATCCTAGAGGGATTAGTACCAAACTTGCACGCGAGAGTCACTCCCTACGAAAGCAAAAGACTCGGCAGACAATGCAACATCCCCCCAGTGAAAAGTAGGGGTGCCACTAGCACATTGAGAGACAACACAGTAAGTGTCAGGGGCCCAAGACTGTTCAACTGCCTCCCAGCATACCTAAGGGGATTACCAATAGACCCCTGGCTGTCTTCAAGCAGGCACTAGACAGGCACCTAAAGTCGGTACCTGACCAGCTAGGCTGTGGTTCATACATTGGACTGCGTGCGGCCAGCAGTAACAGCCTGGTTGATCAGGCCCTGATTCCCATGAGGCCTGGCCACAGACCGGGCCGCGAGGTGTTGACCCGAACTCTCTCCAGGTAAACTCAGGTAATACACTTAGGTCACACTCACATGCATGAAAGCAATACAGTGGTACCTCAGTTAACGATATTTTTGTTCCAGAATGCTGTTCAAGTGCCATTACCAACGAATTTATCCTCATAAGGAATAATGTAAAATAGACTAGTCCTTTTAGACCCCTAAAATACACTTATAAAAGCATTTAAAAAAAATAAACTTGCATAAAGGGCGAGTTTGGGACCATCGTTAACAGGATACCCACTTACATATACACACCCCTCTGTGTTTTCTTCTATTTTCTTACTAGTTCTTGTTTATTTCTTCATTTCCATGGGAAGTGGAACAGAATTCTTCCTCTGTAAACCATGCATGTTGTAGAGGCAAAATGCAGGAGCAAGGCTATGCCCCTTCCTGATATACAGTGGACCCCGGAGTTTGTACTGCTCCAAACTGAACAATTATGTAAGTGTATTTTTGAGTGCTTTTGTAATGTATTTTTGGGGGTTAAAGACTAATCTAATTTTTCATTATTCCTTATGGGAACAAATTATTGGTAATGGCATGACAGCATTCTGTGAATTAATGACAAACTCTGGGTCCACTGTTTACTAAATTTAAAAGGAGAAACTTTCATTTTCCTTTTGGGCCCCCTGCCTCAGTGGGATATGGCGGTTTGTTGAAAGAAGAAAGAATTAAATGTTGCTGGGTATGGAGAGAGATGAGATGAAAAGATAATAACCAGAGGCAAAAAAGGAGAGGCAAGGGAATTTTAAGCCCAAAAATTTCCCTCCCCCCCGGGCCCCCAGAAAATATAAAAAAAC
>WNWK01050694.1:0-12741 GCA_009830355.1 Cherax destructor | reverse complement strand
ATCATAGTACCTATAGTGCTGTTAGACCATCTTTTTCCTATAGTGCTGTTGGGCCATTGGACCATATAGTATCAAAGTGCTTTGGGGACCATCATAGTTCCTATAGTGCTGGTGGACCATCATATTTACCTATAGTGCTGTTGGACCCATAGTACCTATAGTCTGTTGGACCATCATAGCCCCTATAGTGCTGGTGGAATAAAAAGTACCTATAGTGCGGGGGGGAACCCTTAGTCCTATAGTGCTTTGGGGACCATCATAGTACCTATAGTGCTTTGGACCCCCCAGGGGTACCAAAGTGCTGGTGGACCATCATAGTACCAAAAATTGCTTTGGACCATCATAGCCCCCATAGTGCTGTTGGACCATATAGTACCTATAGTGCTGTTGGACCATCATAGTACCTATAGCCCCGGGACCATCAGGGGTACCAAAAATTCGGTTTTGGACCATAAAAATTCCCCAAAATTTTTGGTTAATTTTCCATAGTGCCATAGTGCTGGTGGAAAATAAAGTACCTATAGTGCTGGTGGACCATCATATTCGGGGAAATGCTTTTTTTTTAAGCCAAATTAGTTGATGTATAAAATATTTAAAATTTTTTTTTTAATTTTTAAAACCCCGTCCCCCCCGAGAATGACTCAGTTGATCGTCTTCAAATTTGTCATCAGTGGTTATGTGTCCTGAACACAATGTGCATATTGCAAGTGGATGGCATAAGTCCCAGTTTTTGTAAATAGTGATTTTCTATTTTTATTTGATAACTTAGTAATAGTTAATTGATTGGCTTTAAAAGGGGAAGGGGAAGCCTTCACTCAAAGCCTTATCACATGGGTTTCTTAATTTGAAATTTTACTGAAAACATTTTAAAAAATACCTGGAATCGTTAGATTCTTTCATTTCCCCAAAATGTCATTTGTGATCGGTTCCCCAATTTTTCCCTTTAAAGGGGGTTTTTAAAAAAAAAAAAAATTTGCCCTTTTGGAAGCTGGGGAAATTTTAATCGGAAAATTTTTTAAAACAAATTGTTTGGCCATGTGACAACAAGACAATAATTTTCCCCCTCTAAAAAAGGGGATTTTTGTATTTTTTTTTTTATTTCGTGTTGTTTCCAGTTTGTCATTTTATGCTAATTTATCAAACTGGTTTTTTTTAAAAAAATTTAAAATAAAAAAGGGGGGTGCTCATGCACAATGCGTAAATGCTCATGCACGGGGGTGGGTGCTCATACGTGCGTGGGTGCTCATGCACGATGCGTGGGGGCTCATGCACGATGCGTGGGTGTCATGCACGGGGGCGTGGATGCTCTTACGATCGTGTGTGCTCATGCATGAGACGTGGGTCCATGCACAAAAGGGGGGGGTGCTCATGCAGGGGGTTAGTGCTCATCCCCAGGCGTGGGTGCCCCGGGGAGGGGGGCGGGGGTTTCTCATACACGAGACGTGTGTGCTCATGCACCTGCGGGGGGCTCATGCCAGGCGGGGGTGCTGGCGATGCGTGGGTCCCCGGGACGATGCGTGGGTGCTCATGCACGAGGCGTGGGTCCCCGGGACGTGGGGGGGCTCATGCACGTGCGTGGGTGCTCATGCACGGGGCTTAAAATTTTTATACAGAGGCGGGGTTCCCCGCAAAGGCTTGGGGGCTCATGCAGGGCGTGGGGGTCATGACGAGGCGTGGGTGCTCGGAAAAAGGGTTAATGCTCATGCACGGGCGTGGGTGCTCATGCACGAGGCGTGGGTGCTCATACACGAGACGTGGGGCTCATGACCATGCGGGGGGTGCTCATGCACGAGGGGGGGTGCTCATGCACGATGCGTGGGTTTATGCACGATGCGTGGGTGCTCATGCAGGGCGTGGTTCTCGCGACGTGGGTGCTCATGCACGATGCGTGGGTGCTCATGCACGGGCGTGGATGCTCATCACGAGGCGTGGGTGCTCATCCCGGGCGTGGGTGCTCATGTTTCGAGACGTGGGTGCCATGCACGGGCGTGGGTCCCTCGCCAGGCGTTAGTGCTCATGCACGGGCGTGGGTGCTCGGCACGGGCGGGGTGCTCATACACAGACGTGTGTGCTCGCCTCCCGTGGGTGCTCATGCCGAGGTGGGGGGAGGCCATACGATGGTGGGTGCTTATGCACATGCGTGGGTGCTCATGCACGGAGGCGTGGGTGCTCATGCACGATGCGGGGTGTCATGCACATGCGTGGTCCTCCATCGGGGCGTGGGTGCCATGCACGATGCGTGGGTGCTCATGCACGATGCGTGGTGCCCATGCACGGGCGTGGAATGCTCATACAGGGGGGTGTAAATCCGGACGTGGGTCCCTTCATGCAGACGTGGGTGCTCTGCACGGGCGTGGGTCCCCCGCGGAGGCGTTAGTGCTCGGCCCCGGGCGTGGGTGCTCATGCACGGGCGTGGGCTCATCACGAGACGTGGTTTTAAACACCATGCGTGGGTGCTAAATGCACGGGTGTGGGTGCTCATGCACGATGCGTGGGTGCTTATGCACGATGCGTGGGGTGCTCATGCGAGGCGTGGGTCCCTCGCACGATGCGGGGTGCTCATGCACGATGCGTGGGTGCTCATGCACGGGCGTGGATGCTCATACACGAGGCGGGGTGCTCATGCACAAAGGCGTGGGTTATGACGAGACGTGGGTGCTCATGCACGGGCGTGGGTGTCATCCCGGGCGTTAGTGCTCATGCAGGGGTGGGTGCTCATGCACGAGGCGTGGGTGCTCATGCCGGGCGTGGGTGCTCATACAGGTGGTCCCTCATGCCACAAGGCGTGGGTGCTCATGCACGATGCGGGGTGTTCGCCGTGCATGGGTGCTCATGAACGGGGTGGGTGCCCCATGCACGATGTTGGGTGCTCATGCACGGGCGGGGTTGCTCATGCACGTGCGTGGGTGCTCATGCACGGGTGTGGTGCCCCGCCGATGCGTGGGTTCTCATGCACGATGCGTGGGTGCTCACACGTGCGTGGGTGCTCATCCCGGGCGGGGGGTGCTCAAAACCGATGGGGTGGGTGCTCCCCGATGCGTAGGTGTTCATGCACGAAGCGTGGGTGCTCATGCACGGGCGTGGGCCATGCACGATGCGTGGGTGCTCATTCACGAGGCGGGGGTGCTCATGAACGATGCGTTGGTGCCCCTTACACGATGCGTGGTGCTCATGCACGAAGCGTGGGTGCTCATGCACGATGCGGGGGTGCTCATTCACGACGGAGGTGCTCATGCACGATGCGTGGGTGCACATTGTTACAAAAAAGATATCAAATTAACAATAGATATCTCCAGTGAACACTAGAAAAGGAAAGCCCTTCAGAAATCCAGCCTGTTACTGGGTTTTTTGCAACAAAGTCAGTATCCTGGATCAGTTATCCAATTTATTATATGGATTGGGGATTAAAAATATAGGGTTCCCTAAAAATTTAAAAGATTTAAAAAATTTATTAACAAGTGAAAAAATTAGGGTAGCATAGTAAATCAAATATGAAGATACTAATTAAGATATCAAATAGGATACTTAGGAGGGTAGCTCTACACTGCTCTCATATACAATAAGTCTGTGCTGAGGGCAATAATATATAAATGACCAGAGGTACCATCATAAAAGTCAGTAATAACAATAATATAAATAAAATAAATTGTGTACGAGTTTTGCTCCCGGTAACTATGACTCCGACTCAACCAGAGTCGACAGAACAACTTCTCATAATAGCTGTACTAACAAAAGACAACCAGAACAACGGGTTTTCTAGTAAAAAGACCACTTCCGGGAAAAGCACTATAAAGGCAACAACAACACAGCGTCAGGAACAAGGGATAAAAAACGACCTAACTGGGGACCATCAGTAGATCCTCCAAAACAGTCATAAAACTCCCTTACTACTGAAACTAGGTTCAGCCCAAACAATCCCAAACTGTGGCGGTGCACAGATGCCTTATCGGAAGGTCCAAAAGCTATGGGTTGAGACCTGAGTTATCAAAAGTGTCGAAGTGACACCAAAGAACAAAGTCAGATAATCACTGTCTAGTCTATTCTCTGTGAACAGAGTTACAAGAGTTCAGAAGTATGATTTTGCCTCACCAACAATACATACTCTCCCAACAGAGTCTAATTAGAACAACAAGATTTAGGAGTTGACTCGACGAGGGCAGCAGGCCAAAAGAGAGATCAAAGGAACAAAACCCCCCAGCCCAGGTGTGTCCAAGACTGTCCTCCCCGCAACAAGACGCCGGCCGCGTAACAGTCGTTTCCAACCCCCAAGGCAGTTACTACACACTCGAGCACAACATAAAATTACATCCTACCTAATATATATAGCTAAGTTAAAAAGTCTAATAATAATATAAAGCCAAATATTAACGTTTAGCTATAATCGAGAATATTCCAATTAAAACTATAGAAAATTGAAATATACATTATATCATTGGGGCCCAGTTCAAGGGCCAAACCCCCCACACGACAAACGGTCGCACTAGGAGAAAATAGTGTCTCATGTCTCAAATATTTCTTAAGTATCCAACATCTCAGAGACCTTCAGTTAACTCTTAAACTTTTCAGTGTCATTTCACTAGGATATGTCCCTCGTATAGGGTGGTAACAACTTCGTATATCGGAAATAATCAGGGGTTATGTCCATACACTGATGTAGAGGAGACATCCCAGGGGAACATCCGGGCTCGAACAGTGGTGGTCATGGTAGTGACGACTACACAACGGTCTTGTGCGATGGGGACGACATTCCACTCTAATACAGTGGTGGGGGAATGTGAAGCAAAGGATTTTGGACACCCATGGGAAGCTTGAGAGAAAAAGGGGTGTAGAGGGAAGTGGGGGTCCCCAAGAGTCTGCTCGGTAACAAACATCCCCACCAACCACTACACACCACTCGGCTTCTCTCCATATCTCCTTCACAACACACCAACATACAAATCACTGAAGGCAGGAAAAATTATAATTAAAACATGAATACATTAAATTTACATGGGCAGTATTGTTTTTACGTTACTTTATTAATTAATCAAAGAAAGCAAGTAACAAAATAGTATATTGGGCACAAAATTTACGTTAATATAAATGTTTAATGATAATTAAGGGGACAGAGCGTCAGCAATTACATTTCGACCACTAATATGTTTAACCCCTTAGGGTAAGGCTGGATTCTGGGGCCACCTCATTATCCTAGCATTTTTATTTTTGTGTTAATATAGGTGGGAAGGATTGTTGAAAATACATTTTTCTTAAAAGGAAAGTCCAAATATATAATCAAAATGTTCCAACGACACCACGAGGCTAGTGCCTCTTTCTCAATAGGGCATAGTTTTTCTGATGTCGTTTGAGTTTAGAAGAATATAGCAGATAGGATGCAATATGTCAGGGGGAGGTGGATTTTTGCATTAAAACCGCGCCCACGGGCATAACCACTCGCATCTATATGCAAAAGAAGGGTGGGGTGAAGTTGGACTCTGAAAAACAGGAGCAGAGGGAAAGAAAAGCGCTTCAACCTTGTAAATGATTTCGAAAATCTTGAGTCCAGATGAATGGACTTTGCTACTGGTAGCTCAGTGAGAGGGACAGCAACTTAGAAAGTTAGGAAGAATTATAATGCCATACCCAGGAATCTTTGCACACCCTTCCTATCCTGGTTAAATGCTGCAATACCGAACTTTAGCATCAATAGGAACAACTTCACCTTGGCCTATAAAAAACCCCCAAATGGGTAATCTTGGCGACCAAAACTACACTTAGCCAAGTTAACAGTGAAATTATAATGTGTCAGTTTCTCAAACAAACTCTGAGACGTGTCAAGGGGTTTTCCCATTCGTCACTGTACACCACTAAATCGTCAAGATGGCTTCATCGTCTAAGTCGTAGGTCAACCGTTCATAATACGTTGAAATGACGAAGCAGCATTACAAAGCCCGAATGGGTGAAGATAGTTGAACAATCCCATCTTGAACAGTGAAGGCAGATATTTTTGAGCACGTTCAGTAAGCGGGACGATAATATCCTCGTAAGGATCTAAACGGGTGACATACTGTGCTCCTGAAACAAAGATCAATCAGGTCGTTATGCGGGTAAGGGAAACCATCAGGAAGGTGAGGTTCACTTTCCTATAATCCAATTTCACATCCTGAAACTACCTAGGCTTGGGCCCCTAATATACACGGGGAGGCCCTGGACTTTTCCGTTCAATAAGTCCAAGGGTAACAAAAAGTCAACTTCTTCTCTCAATGCTCTATGTTTTTGGACCATTCTGTATGGTGATTTGTTTAATAGGTGATGCTCCCCCGTACATCAACGTCATTTACGCCCAAGAAACGCTTGAACATCACTAAACAATTCAGGGTCTGCAAAATCATGTTCTTAACATTACTCCTTTATCAGCACAAGGTTACTTGAAAATTATCGGTGATTTAGAGAATGAATTTTCTAAACGCACCTCTATCCTCTGAGATGTCAAGGGGAGACTGACGTTTCCTTCCTGGGGGTCTAGGAAGAATGAAGCAGTAGGTGGGGGCTGGGGGGGGTTTCTTGGCTGATTAAAAAGGGTAACATGGTTGATTTTCTTTTTTCCCCGGGGGGTACGGGTAATTTTTGTCACTAAGCTTCTTCACTACTTCCCCGGGGGCCATCATACCTGGCGAGGCGGACCTGGTACTAATTTCTTTTTCCATCACCTTATCACCTGCTTTTAAAAGGGAGATACAGCACCCCTTGGGGGGGCATTTGTTTCATCCAGCCCGAGCTGAAACTAGGTTTTTCGAAGCAAGCCCCGAGCAGCAGTTTGCTTCTGCATTAATGAAGGTAAATGCTTAATGATGGGTTAAATTTTCCGTCCACACGTTTTTTAAAAAGGGGAAAAAGGACCACGCACTTGGTGTCCGTATAAAAACTCGAACGGACTAAACCCGGGGGCTTTCTTTCACTTTCTCTTATAGGGAAAGGAATCCTCACCCCGGGTCTCTAGAAAAATTTTCAAAAAAGGGGGTCTCATCATCACTTCAGTGTCTGATAAAAAATTTTCTAGAAACCTTGGGACTGAGGATGGAAGGGGAAAAAATTTTTATTTTTTCCCTGGGGGGATAATGTTTGAAAGATTTTTGAAAAAAAATTTGGGGCCCCTTACCCGGGGCTGTATTT
This sequence comes from Cherax destructor, assembly GCA_009830355.1. Classification (NCBI taxonomy): domain Eukaryota; kingdom Metazoa; phylum Arthropoda; class Malacostraca; order Decapoda; family Parastacidae; genus Cherax; species Cherax destructor. Next base: position 5,592 of record WNWK01050694.1, on the reverse strand, counting down.
TCGGGGAACCCCAACCGGGAAAAATTTCATAAAACCCCCGGGCAATACCCAAATTTAAATTTTTCTAAAAGGGGAATTTGGGTTCAGGATAGCGTGTAGCTGCGTCCATTATTGAAAAGGGGGTTTTTCCCCCAATTGGTTCTAGGCAGAGGACCAACCAATCTATGATAAGACGTGAAAATGGGTCACCATTTACAATTATTGGTATGGGGGTGCAGGTGGAGGCGAGTGAGCGGGTTTTTTGGGCCCCCACAGACGGGGAACCCCCTTTATCAGCAACAGTGTCCCTCTTTCCCCGGCCCAAAAATGAAATTTTTTTCCATTTTTAAAATGTTTTCCCCGACACCCAAATGCCCCCCATAAATTTTTCAAAAAAAAACAAGGGCTTGCTCACAAAAAAGTAACTGGTAAAACAACAAGATGTTTTCCCGGGGGAACCCGTCAGCTGCCCCAATGACTTGTACGTTTCTCCAATAGTATACCTTTATTGAATAAAACCCCAATTTCGGACCCTTTTTCACTCTCAGTAACTTTATATTTTCAGTCTCTCCAAAAACTGATCAACAAACTGATCCTTGATTAAATCGTCGTGAGTCAAATTTTTTCACTTTTTGTCTTGACTAGGCTGGAAAAATTGGGGGGTGTCAGTGCTAGTGATCCTGGCCACAAAAAAAAACACTGAATAACATATTAAACCCCCGTCATTATCATAAACCCAATTTGGGAGAAGAAAAAGGTGGTTGTTGTTGTTTTGACATAGCAGGGGTTTTCCGGGGAGGGAATAATGGGGGGTTCTCTTTTTCATGCTTAAAAATTGGAAATTTATCAGTGGTATTATCAACCCCAAGTGGTTTTTACAAATACCAGCCTGAAGGATATCGTTTCCATCAAAATCCACTGCCCCATGGAAATTCACCACTGGAAATCCCAAACTGACATATAAAAAATAAAAACTTTTTTTAAAAGGACACTTTGTAAAAGGAACTTTATAAAGCACCTCCATAGGCTTCTAAAATACATCTATCGGGGAAGGGTTTATTATTTAAAAAAACAAAACATCTTCTCTTAAAAAGGGGAAAAAAACTTCCCCCTGTCTCGGAAAAATTTCTCAGTTAGCTTAGATTCTTAAGGGCCCCCTTTCCCCTTGATTAATAAAAAGGAATTTTTGGGTTTTCTTAAAATTTTTTTCATCAGATACTCTGTCTGGGGGTTAGTCATCTTTCCTGGGGAACATTCTGAAAAAGGGGAGTCAGAAGTATGACTGGGGCGTGCCCCCCTTTTTTCAAAGGGGAAAAATTTTGATGGGCGCCAATAAGTCCCTTTCCTTTCCTCTCTTTCTAACCCCTTTAAAAAATTTTTTTCGAGATGACCTTTCCCAAAAAAAGTTACATTTTAATTTTTTTTTTCAATATTAGACTTCTGTCATGCTACAGAGACAGATTCAGGAATTTTGGTTTCCCCTTTTTAAAGGGAAGAGAAGTAAAGTAGCAGTTTTAGGCAAAAGATCAGCAGATTTGTTTTGCCAATTCCTGGACATTTTTTTTTTTTTTTTTTTCTCAGTTTTTCATGAAAATTTGTTTTGAAATTTCATAGTTGTCAGCTAATTTCAGTCTCTAAATATCTTTTGGAGGGGTCAATCAGGTATTCCTGTCATCAGCAGACATACAGTTGTTTTTAAACCCTCGTGAAAAATCAATGAACAGGGGTCAAAGAAACACTGGGGGAACCACCTCTCAAATGCAAGCTTTTTCAAAAAAACCCCCAAGTTTGACCCTGTCGTCGTTGTAACGTACGAAATGCCCCGTTGGTAACTCACAGGTAACAAGTTATATGTCCCCGAATGGTTTCCCCTTTACTGTGGCATAGTCAATGTATTTTCAAATGGCAAAGCCCAGTTCTGTTTTCTCTGCCGTCAAAGCTTGTGCAACAATGTAGCCCCCAAGCCTGGGGCCTGGCACGTGCTTGATTCTCGAACACATCAAAAAGGGGGTCTAGGTCTGTTCCTTTTGGGGGCCCTTGATGCAGCTTTCGCCCCTTTAAAAGTATCCTCCCCTAGACTTACTAGGTTGGTCCCCATCTAATATTCTGTTGTCTCTGGGGAAAGAACAGTTTCTCTTGGAACTCTTCCTCGTTCAATTTCCTCTGTGCCTCAATTTGTCCCCTTTGCAACAAAGGCGTTCCATCCTGTTGAATTGACCCCTTAGATAGGGATCCCCAAAAAGGGGGTAGGTAAAAAAAACAGGTTTATCTGGATGGTTCTGGGGGGGGGGGCCCCGTCCAGCCATCCCATAGGGGCCCCGATCTGGGGGTAGTATAAGTAGAGACAGGGGCAAAACAATAGATGAGGTCGTCATACCCCTGGGGAATGTACTAATGTCTAGGGCAGAGGGGGGGGAGAGAAAACTGAGCAGTAACACTGGGGGCAGAAACCCCCCCTGAGTTGCTCTCACTTCTAAAACATCAATTAACGAAAATTTCTAATTTGACCCCTAAGCTCTCTGACTCTAATCGAAAAAAACCCCTGTATTATCGGGGGAAAAAAAATTTAAAATTAATTTGATTTTCGCAGTTGTAACTTTTGGGGTTTACGTCACACCCAGATGCTTGGCCCCCCGCCAACAAGTCTAAAATTTTAAAGAACTTCGACAAAGTCAGAGTATCAAAAGTTTTCCCCCTTTTAAAACACAAAAATAAGACAATATGGGGAGTGATTATAAGCTGGGGAACAATGTAAAATTTACTTTAAAATTTTTCAAAAGGTTGGTTTCTTAGGCCCCGAGCTCATTGGGGGATTTCCATCCCCCCTTGGGGTCAAGAGACGGGGGGAGGTACATACTTTCCCCCGGGGTTTTGGGGGCCCAAAAAAAACCCCCAGTCTTCAGTTTGAAATTACTAAAATTTTTGGGCCCTTTTTATGGAAAAAGGGGAAAATTTTCCCCCAACACCTTGGATCAAAAACCCCCCGGGGCGGCCCCTTTTTTTACAAAAATAAAAGGGTATCTATTAACAATAGATTCCCCCGGGAAACTAAAAGGGAAAAACCCTTTCAATTCCCCCAAATGGGTTTTTCAACAAAGTCAGTACCCCACCAGTTATCCGCCCCTATTAAGATTAAGGGGTTTTAAAATATTTTTTCTAACCAAAGTAAATGATTTAAAAGATTTATTAACAAAGTGAGAAAACCCCAAAGGGAGCATAGTAAAAAAAAAAGAAAATACTAATTAAGATATCAAATGGTTTGGGGGGAAAACCCTAAAATTTCCCATACAAAAGTCTGTCTGGGGGCAAAATATAAATGACTCAAACCCCTCGGAAAAGTCAAAATAACAATAATATATATAAAAAAATAAATGTTTCAGTTTTTCCCCCGGAACTATGACTCGACTCAACCAGGTACGACAAAAAAACTTCCCCAAAAACTAGCTGACTAACAAATAAAAACCCCGAACAGCTTGATTGTTTAAAATGACCACTTCCAGAACAGAAATTAAAAAAAAAAAAAACCAAAACAGCGTCGGGGAAAAGGAGATAGAAAAACGCCCCCAACTGGGGACCATCAGTAGATCCCCAAAACAGTCAAAAAAACCCCCCTTTTCTGAAACTAGGTTCAGCATAAAAACCCCCCAAATGGGGGGGGGACAGATGCCTTTTCGGTTGGGGCCAGGCTAAAACTTGGGACCTGAGTTATCAAAGAGTGTCGAAGTGACACAACCCAGAACAAAGTCGAAAAATCACTGTCTGTCTTTTTCTGTGAACAAAAGTTACACAGAGTTCGGAAGTATGATTCGCCTCATAAAAAAAACCCTCTACCCAACAGAGTCTAAAATCGAGAACAACAAGAGGAGGAGGATTTTACGAGGCAACAGGCCAAAAGAGATCAAAAGGAAAACCACCCCCCCTCAGGTGTGTTTTCCGAGACTGATTCCCCCCCCCAACAAGACATTGGGAAAGCCCCTTTTAACCCCCAAGGCAGTTACTACACTAGACAACATTAAAAATTCATCCCCCCTAAATATATAGCTAAGTTAAATAAAAGTCTAATAATAATATAAAGCCAAAATTTTAAGATTTAAAATATAATCGAGAAAATTTGCAATATAAAAAATAGAAAATTGAAATATACAAAAATTTTAAAATTAAAAGGGCCCGTTCAAAAAGGGGGCAACACACATGCAGATGCGTGGGGGGCCTGCAAGAAAAGGGGTTGGGGGGTCATGCCCCTGGTGGGGGGTCATGCACGGGCGTGGGGGCCCCAAAAGATGCGTGGGTGCTCAAACACAAGGGGGGGTCATCACGATGCGTGGGGGGTCATCACGATGCGTGGGTGCTCATGCACGAGGCGTGGGGCTATGCCCTGCGTGGGTGCCCCGGGGCGAGGCGTGGGGGGTTGCCCCGGCGGGGGGCTCATAAAGGGCGTGGGTGCTCATGCACGAGGCGTGGGTGCCCCGACGAGACGTGGGTGCCCATGCAGGGGGGGTGCTCATGCCGGAGGGGGGTTTGTGCCCCATGCACGAGGGGGGGGGCCTTTCCAGGGGGTGGGTTTTCATACACGAGACGGGGTGCTCATGCACCATGCGTGGGTGCCCCCTGCACGAGGCGTGGGCTCATGCCGATGCGTGGGTGCTCATGCACGATGCGGGGCTCATGCACCCCGGGGGGGGGGGCTCATGCACGTGCTTTTGGTGTTTTTAACGAGGCGTGGGGGGGTCATGCACGAGGCGTGGGGGGTCATGCACCGGGGGGGCTCATACGAGGCGGGGGGTCAAACCAGGCGTTAGTGCTCATGCCCCGGGGGGGGTGTCATGCACGAGGGGGGTGCTCCCGCACGAGGCGTGGGTGCTCATACACGATGCGTAAGGGGGTCATGCACGAGGCGTGGGTGCCTCACGATGCGTGGGTGTTTGACGTTATGGGGCTCATGAACAGGCGTGGGTGCTCATGCACGATGCGTGGGGGGTCATGCACGGGCGTGGGTGCTCATCACGATGCGTGGGGGTTATGCACAGGGGGGGGTGCCCCGCGATGTGGAGGGGTTTCATGCCCCTGCGTGGGTGCTCAACGATGGTGGGGGTCCTGGGGGGGGGGGCGTGGGTGCTCATACACGATGCGTGGGGGGTCATGCACGGGTGCGTAGGTGTTTGACGAAGCGTGGGGGGCCCCTAAAAAGGCGTGGGGGGTCATGCACGATGCGTGGGTGCTCATTCACGGGGTGGGTTTTTCTGGCAAAACGTGGGGGGTCCCGATGCGTAGGTGCTCATGCCAAGCGTGGGGGGTCATGCACGATGCGTGGGTGCTCATTCACGGGCGTAATTCCATGCACGATGCGTGGGTGCCCTGCACGATGCGGTGGGCCCCCCGAGGGGGGGGGTGCCCCGGGGGATGCGGGTGTTTTTCACGGGCTTGGGGGGTCATCACGAGCGTGGGGGCTCAACGAGGGGGGGTGCTCATGCACGAGCGTGGGTGCTCAACACGGGCGGGGGGCTCAACACGGCGGGGGGCTCAACTGTGGGGGTGTTTATGCACGAGGCGGGGCTCACAAGGGGGTGCTCAGCACAGGCTTGTGCTCATCAAGGCGGGGGGTCATCAGGCTGG
>WNWK01050693.1:0-12742 GCA_009830355.1 Cherax destructor | reverse complement strand
TCTCAGCATCCAGACACAGGTACATGCAGGATTCAGGCCGAAATTTGTCTAATTCTCCGAGAAATGGCGTCACTGACTTCACGCTACAGCGTCCCATGCTGTTTCTCAGTCACGTGCTCAGCCTTGCCAGCATGTTCTGCTGTTGTTGTTCAGCTCAGCACTGCTATTTCAGCACTTCAGAGGTGAGTTAGTGGTGATTTCAGCGTCTAGTGTGGGTGTCTCCTCGTGTATGGGTAGGGTGAGAGTAGGAAGCGGCTGGGCTCCTCGCCTCTCACCCAGACACTCACGCTCGCCCTAGTGTACGCCGCCACACACCATACACCACTCACTGCCCACTCCCTCTATGCTGTTTTCTGTGAATTTCCTTGTGAATTCTTGCCAGAACTGTGTATCCGAGTGTCAAGGCCACTCGAAGCCACGTGTGACCATGTGTGGGTCTGCGCCTACATCAACCCATGACGTCACCACCATGCTGCCGACGTCACGACGTCACTTCGCGATGTCACCCCATGACATCCATCATCATGTCACTCCAGAACGTCACCTCGCGACGTCACCCACGATGTTGCCTGACGTTCCTCGCGATGTCTGCTGATATCACTCGTGATGTCACGCCTGATATCACCCATATGATGTCCCGATTGCTGTAGTTTCACCGTTTGCATTTTATTTTCATTATTTGTCGATAAGTTTGAGAGAAGATATATGTCGAGTGTTCATTATTCCTCTCAGTCAGTGTTCTCACATGTTAGTGTATTGCTTAGTGACGATTTTTATACAGAAAAGCGTCATTTGCTAGTAAGCTATGTTGGACCACATGTGTAGTATGTGTGCAGTTTCTCGTGTGTCCTGTGTAGCACCTGTGTGTTACTTTGTCACCCTGTGTGTGACCAGCGCCCCGCGCGCTTGACAGCTGACATTTGTCAGTCCAGGCGTCAGTTACGAGCGTTTGAGCGCCTTGTACAGAAAGCTCTTATTGTTCGCGGCTCGTAGATGCCTTTGCTGAATCGTACCCGCGACGATTCTCCCATCGAGACCGTTCCACTTCACCTCCTAGACCGTCAGTCCAGTTATTGCAGATGACCAGTCTGGGGACGCTTACACTGCCCTCTGCTGTAACTTCTACTGTCGAGAGATGTCACTCGCCAAGCCGCAGTTAAGCCTGTTGGCAGGCGACTGTCAGCCTTGTGTCACAGCTTCAGTGAGCAGCCTGCACAAAGTTTATGTCACTTTGACTGCTAGCCCACTCACTGCAGTGTGGTGTATGCTGTTATGACCTCCAGATGTTTCACCGAGTCGTCCCTGTCACGACTCACTCCACACTCGCCAGCAGCGACAGTACCAGTCGAGGAATGTCCTCCTGAGTCGCTTGCCAGTCCTGTCCTGTTGCGACTACTGACGACGCCTCACTCGAGGGCACCAGCAGTTGTGCCCCAGGTTGAGTGAACCCTGCAGTGACTACTACGATGTCTGCTTCACCTCCCAGAGGAGACCGTACCCATTACGTCACAGCTCATGTCTCCCGTGTTGCAGTATGTATCCAGACGCAGGAAGGCGTGCAGTGCTGCATCGACGCTCACTGCCTTAGACCACGAAGCACACCGTTTTTTTTCTTCCCTCTCAGGAGGAAGTTTTTTTTTCTATGTCCATATGTTTATGTATATATGTATTTTTCTTTCGTGTTCTGTGACCTGTTCTTGCGAGAGAGAGACCCTAGTTTTTTTAATGCCATTCATGGTCGGGACGACCATGGGTGCGTGACCGAGCAATGTAGACAGCCTGACTGTCTGCATAGACAGCCCATGCTGTCTGCCAGCTGAGTTCATATTTTGTGCCATGCTAGTTTCCATAGTATTCCGCCAGAGGACAAGCCTGGTAGGCGTACCAACGTCTGCCAGACCCGCCCTGGCCCACTCTCACTTGGCGCCCAGACTTCACTCAGTCAATAGGCCTACTCCTCTCCCTCTCGCAAGGGGCATGGCCCTTGGCCATGGCCACAGACACGCAGCCTGTGTACTCGCACCTTCATACAAATAAAGTAAGAAGCCTCCGAAGCCTTATCATTTCAACCACGCCTCCAAGAACACTCCAAATAACATATCGTTATACTACTGTACTGTACTACTTTACTGTACTACTGCACTCTACTATTGTACTGTACTACTATACTGTACTACAGTACTGTACTACTTTACTTTACTAGTGTACTGTACTACAACACTGTACTACTGTACTGTAGTACTATACTGTACTTCTGTACTGTATTACTATACTGTTCTACTGTACTGTACTACTGAACTGTACTACTGTACTGTACTACTATACTGTACTACTATACTGTACTACTATACTGTACTACTGTACTGTACTGTACTACTGAACTATACTTGTATAAGGTACTACTGTACAAAAGTACTGTACTACTATACTGTACTACTGTACTGTACTACTATACTGTACTAATATACTGTATTACTATACTGTACTACTGTACTATACTGTACTACTATACTGTACTAGTATACTGTAGTACTATACTGTACTACTGTACTGTACTACTATACTGTACTACTAAACTGTACTACTATACTGTACTACTATACTGTACTACTGTACTGTACTACTATACTGTAATATTGTACTGTACTGTACTACTATACTGTACTATTGTACTGTACTACTGTACTGTACTACTGTGCTGTACTACTATACTGTACTACTATACTGTACTACTATACTGTACTACTGTATTGTACTACTATACTGTACTACTGTACTGTACTACTATACTGTACTACTATCTGTACAACTATACTGTACTGTACTACTATACTGTACTGTACTACTGTACTGTACTACTATACTGTACTTCTGGAATGTTACTACTGTACTGTACTACTGTACTGTACTACTATACTGTACTACTATACTGTACTGTACTACTATACTGTACTACTATACTGTACTGTATTACTGTACTGTACTACTGCACTGTACTACTGTACTATACTACTATATTCGACAAGGCGTCAGCCACAACATTTTGCTTACCTGTTACATAGCAGATTTCGGGATTGTAGTCGTTAAAGGTGAGAGACCACTGAGCATGTTTCCCAGAGAGATTCTTGTTTGCAAAAAGGGATAATAACGGCAGATGATCCGTGTAAATCTTGATAGGATACTGGTAAATAATGTCTCTGAAGTGGTTCAAAGCCCAGACGATGGCTAAGGCTTCTAGCTCTGTCACAGAGTAATTGACTTCAGCTTTGGTAAGAACACGGCTAGCATAAGCTATTGGCTGTTGCTTACCATTAGATTCCTTCGACAAGACTGCACCGATGCCATCTTTGCTGGAATCTGTCGTCAAGGTGAACGCTTTGGTGAAATCAGGGAACCTAAGGACTGGGGCTGATGTTAACCTATTTTTAAGTGTGACGAAAGCTCTTTCTTGGTCACACGTCCACTCAAAGGGAACATCTTTCTTAAGGAGCTGCGTCAAGGGTGCAGCTAAGGTGGAGAAACCGGCTATGAAAGTGTGGTAGAATCCAGCTAGGCCTACGAAGGAGCGGACAGTATCCGCCGTCGTAGGTCTAGGGAACTTTCGCACAGCTGAGATTTTAGACTCGTCTGTCTTGATGCCGCTCTGAGTCACTACGTGGCCCAGAAACTTTATTTCCTGCTTAGGGAACTGACATTTAGAAAGCTTCACCTTAAGATTAGCCTTGGCTAGTTTTTCCAGTACCCGCTCAAGTTTTACGAGATGAGTAGGAACATCTTGGGACATCACAATGAGATCATCTAGGTAGACCATGAGCGTGCCACCTAGGAGAGTACGGAAAATCGTTGTCATTAGACGACTGAACGTGATCGGGCTTCCGCGCAAGCCAAGGGCATTCTTGAACTGATAATGACCAGTAGGCGAGAGAAGCTGTTAGTTCTTTGCTTTGGTCATTAAGAGGGATCTGCCAAAACCCTTGAAGAAGATCAAGAGTCGAAAAGACCTTGTTATCGTTATTGTTCTGTAACAGATCATTCAGAACTGGCAATGGAAATCGGTCTGGGATGGTACAGGCATTCAGTTTCCTGTAATCGATAACAGGACGCCATGTTCCATCTTTCTTGGGATCTAGGATTAGAGGGCATTCCACGGGAAATGGACTCTCGATAACTCCATCGCGGATCATCTTTGCAATGAGTTCGTCAGCAAACACTCTTTGCGCATGCGGCAAACGATACGCAGGCACATAAATGTGTTTAGTACCTTTCTCAAGCGGAATATGGTGAGACATAAGTGGGGTCAGACCCATGGACTCACCATCTAACGCGATGGCAGTGCGTGCGCGATTGAGAACCTGGAGAAGTTGTGGAACTTCTTCCGGGTAGTCTGTCATAGCTAGATCATCTTCCTGCACTGGCCGGGTGACGGAAGAATTAGTAGCGGACTCACCTGGGAGGACTGCACTTATAAGAACGTCAGCTGGGATTTCTCCCTCCACTCTCACCGGGAGAGGGAACCTGACGAGGTCGACAAGTGAAGTATCCTTCCTCAGGGGGAACTCTCGACTATGCAAGTTACCGACAAGGACTTGCAACTTGCCACGACGCACAGTGTGCAAGGACGGCTCAAAGGGACTCTGCATGTGTCGTTGTCGACTAGCACATGATCTCCTTCGAAAGCTCTTGTCATATACACCGTAACAGGAGTGAGCGAATTAGCTGACAAAGTGACGTCATACTTTGTACAGGCAGTAACTCTGCTCGCTGATGCCATGACACGAGTCAGACAGTCGCCTGCCGACAGGGAGACTGCGGCTTGACAACGGTCATCCTCTACAACAGCGCGAGAGTTAGAGTGATGGTCAGAATGGGCGTCCCCAGACTGGGTTTCACTGATAACTGAGCGCTGATGGTCAGGAGGTGACGAGATACGAGCTCTCTTATGAGGTTGGTCAGGACAAGAGGCTGACCTCACGGAGGGTGCGCGATGGAAACCACGGGTTTCCAATGATTCCAAGCACTGGATGTACTCAGAGACGGAGTGGCAGGTAGTGGAACCCAAGCGTACACCCCAGAGGGCGCGTCCACTCCGTCAAAATCTGCTTTCCATAGCTGGATCTAAACGGATCTTAAGGTCTGCCATGGTCTTGAAACTGATGAGCAAATCGCCTGGGAAGACGATGTCATCAACAACTAAGAACTTTGCTGACCACTTGTGATCATGGATCGCAAATTCTAAGGTTGTACAACCACGGACCGTGAGAGGGCTACCTGAAATGCCTCGCATGTCTGAATAGCAGACGGCTAGGTCAGCATGGCTGCATGGAGACCAATGTCACGGAAGAGGTGGAACGGACAATGTTAACCACCGAACCTGTATCGAGGAAAAGCTGAATAGGCTTCCGATGAAGTGTGGACTCTACGAGAGGTCCATGGGCTGTCATACCGAACATGAAGGCATGACGGGCCGACTAGGTCGTCGGAGTCCCGGCTGCTAGAGGCTCGGGCGTTGGTGGAGCGACTCGGCGTCCTGGAAGGTATGGTTGAGTCGCGACACCAGCATCGAGGCACTCTGTTTCCGCGCTGTCGGCATCGTGTCACTGCCCAGGGGCGGCGTTGCGGACAGGGACGGAATACAGCGACTCCGATAGGGTGAGTATCTCTTTGTGGGATTTTTCTGGGCTCCTTCCCGAACTACTGGAGGGGCTCCGGCTAGCTCGGGCCCGGCGAGGAGCGCTTGCCGTGGCGCCGGCAAGATGCTCGCAACCCTGAGGCACTCACTGGAGGTATGACTGGATGTATGGTGGTAAACACAATCCGCCCTCCCGGGGCTGCACGGGGACGGTGATTATCACGGCATGGGGGCTGAGGTTTATAACACTCAGAACAGTAATGACCTCTTTACCACAGTTAAAACAGGTAACCAACGCTGCGGTGGTGCTGATGGCGGTGTGCGCTTATGGCGCTTGGACTTAGATGGAGGGGCTGGCAAAGTCGTCTTGCTAGCCCTCCGGTCATAACCTGACCTGCAGTTTTGATTCGGCTTGGTCTGAGGTTTGCTGTTCGTCCTAGCCTTGGCTGCTGATTGCTGGACGGCTGCAGCAAAAATGACAGGGTTGCACAGGCGGCGACACAAGAGTTGGCAATTGAGGGACTTGCAAGGGAGTACCAGCAGAGCGACAAGCCTTGTCTTTCTCACCCAGAGGTTTAATTTATCGATAGCATTAAAAGGGGCCCAGGATGTGTTCCTTGGGGCCGAGGGCCCCAATTCGTCAATCCTATCATGGAGATGGATGGGGCATCTCTTCGCATGACACCTCCAACGATCATGGGAATGATGTCTTCGAGTTTTATACTACCATCACTAGTGACCCACTTGCTATCCTTCCTAATGTCAATAAAATCTAACGATGCTCGCTGAAACTGACAGACGCAAGCGAGGGCTTTCATCCGGGATTGGCACTCATTCATGACGCTCGTGATAATGTCAAGGTAATGGCTCTGATGCCTGCGCCGGAAGTAATTAGGAATGCTTCCTTGAGCTTGGGCCATGACTGCAAATCACGCACTTCCACCAAGTCTAAGAAGGAAGTGAAACTTAGGGATGTGTTCACAGCCACCCGGCAGTGTTTACATAGTGCACGTCAGTGGGGTTATCGGTTCGTCCCTTAACTGTCGTCTTGACCGATTTGAACCAAGTCTCCAACATACTGGCGTGACCATCGAACAAAAGGGACGGGGGGGGATGACATTCGTGGCCATTAGTGGCTGCGACATGGGCTACTGCCTGGCCAATTGTTATGGAGGCGCCATCCTCCCCCTGATGGGACCTAACAGGAGAGGCATCAGTGCCATCTGCGGCAGAAGCTTGGGCATCGCGACGGCTACTGAGTGTCTGAGTCATAGCGTCAGTTATAAGCACAAAATAAGTCACGGAAAAAGGGAAAGGGATCAAAGCAAGAATTGATACGCAAACGGCTAGAACTCAACACAGAGTCAGAGAGGACACAACACGGTGTTACTCAAAAACTGCTTATTTGTTAACAAATGCATGAATTACGTCAAAAAAAAAAAATGGTACACTCTGAAACTCAAGGTAAATTTTGGATACAAGTGAATTAATTGCTGGGGTGTACACAGAACAAAAGCAGAGATAACTGGCAAGAAAATTGCATGAAAATGAATGAACTGTAACAAGTAGCGGAATTAACAAAAGTTTGCAAATTAAAATGAAAACTGGGTATTACATACAATGTACTGCAGTGCAGGCTTGCTCAACACACAGCAAAATGTTGCAGGTGCTGGCAGTTGCAATTAGGTATGGCAAAGAAAATAGAATTCACTTGCAGCAAGGTAAGGTGGCAAAACAATTAATAAAATCAGTCTTCAATGGAATAAAAACAGTCACAAAAATTTACTGTATCAAGAAGTACTGAATTTCACATAAAAAGGCAATGAGTAAAATGCCAAAATGATGAAAATCAATAATAATAGGGGCAAAAAGTTACAGGTGGCAAAATGAGTATACACTGACACAAGAAAAAAAATTGTTAAGTAAATTCTGGTGCAAAAGTATGGAATTTCACAGGTAATTATTGCAATAATGGCAAATAAGCAGGTTCCTGAAAATTCAATAACAGGGACTGATAAATCACTCAATGACAAGGCATAAACATTAACAGAATGCAAAACACAGGTGAATGTGCCTAAACAAAAATATGGCAAAGAAATAATATGGAGAAAAAAAAATTAAATTGAGACACTGGAGAAAATGTAGGTGCCTAGTCACAAGTTGTTGAATTCAAGCAGAATAAAACTGACACTGGCAAGTATTAAAATAACACTTTGAACACACTAACACATCAGAACTGTGCATGGTTGTCAACAATTTGTGGCTAGCTTGCAGATGCAACAATCAAAATAATAGCAGACAGATGTAACTTGCAATTAAAAAGAGTATATATACATATATATATGGGTAGCACAATGAACAACTTTGAGCAGGAACAAATTAATAATTAGGTGAGAGGCTATGTGCAGAAATAATGCACTAGGATTTAAAATGCAAAAAAATGAGCTTGCAAAGTGCAACAATGTTGCTGAATAATTCACTGAAAGTATGGGCTTCAGTGATACTGTACTTGGTGCAGGGCAATTAAATAATGTCACAAATTCTTAGGAAATGCCAGACAAGTCACTGTTTACTTAACTTTGGTTGTAGATGGAAGGTAGAAGCAAGTAGGCAGATTCTGAAACTCCTGGTGTGTACTGGTGGCTGGATGCGGCGGTACACACACTATAAACACTTGTAGGCTTCTATGGGGTCTCCAGTGGCGTAGGAAAGATTGTGCAAAGCTTGGGAAGAACGGGAAAAGGACGTAGAACTCTGCGGAAATGAGGGGTTTTACTAAAAAAGCACAGAAACTCGCCAGCTGAGAGAGCGGCGTTGTGTTTACACTGGGAACGCGTCTGAGAGCGCTGCTGACCGTGGCTTAGGAAGCGCAGACGGGCACGGGAAAATTACTACACAAGAGGACTTTTTCAGGATACCAGAAGTACAGCAAGAGACTGCAACAATTACTAAGATGTTACTTTACAGTTTTCAACAGGGGGGGAAGTTTAAGATACTGGTTCAATAACAAAAAAAAAATTAAATCACTGCTGAAGCTGGAGGAAGGGTGAAGATTGAAGGACGCAGGAACGAGGTGCTGGGAACACTGCAGGCGCCTGGCTTGGCTTGGCTTGGGACAACCACGATGGGTTCCCACGTAGTCAAGCCAGGGCTGGCTTCTTTAAGAACTCGGAGAAAACAACACACAGGCGACGAGCTGGATATAGGTAGCGTAGAAACGTAGCAAGTAGTGGAGAGTAGGTGGTTGGTGGTGTGAGGTAGGCAGCGGCGCCCTGAGGTAGACACACATGGACACAACACCAACACACCCCGAACGACCTCACCTCGCGTCTCTTGTAGCTGTAGGAAGGGCGTAGAGACGCTGCTGGATGCAGAAGGTTGTAGGAGAATGCTGGAGAGTTGTAGAGTAGGAGATGAACACACACGTGACTGCTTCAAGCTGGAGAGCTGGAGATGATGCCCTATGTCCCGATTTTGTGGAAAAATCGTGGACGATGCTCTGACTCAGGTACACACGAGACGCTGGAAGCTACGGATGATGCGATAAGCCAGCAGATGACCTGGATATGACTGGCTTGGTCGGATGATCGACTGGGCGGTGGGTCCCCTACACTACACTCTGCCGTGAACCCCTGCTGTCACCACTGTTAAGTCTATTTTCTTGGCTGCTTACTTTGGGCAGTGGAATGGTAGCGTAGGTGCAGAGATACTGCCGATGACTAGACTCAGTTTATTAATGGCAAGGTGTAGGTGTACACGGGAACAGAGCGTGAGGGGACTGGGAGCCAGTTAGGGTAGATCCTGGTTCAGTGAGGTAGGCCGTCGAAGTGAGAAAGAAGCATGGCTGACCAGCCCGACCTGATAGGCCTATAGAGGGCAGCACCATAGTGCCACGCAGTTTGAAACAGCCTCTGGATAGGCTGTTTACACACTGTACTACTGTAATATACTACTATACTGTACTACAGTACTGTACTACTTTACTTTTGTACTGTACTACAACACTGTACTACTGTACTGTAGTACTATACTGTATTACTATCCTGTACTTCTGTACTGTATTACTATACTGTTCTATTCTACTGTACTACTGTATTGTACTACTATACTGTACTACTATACTGTAGTACTATAATGTACTACTATACTTTACTACTGAACTGTACCACTGTACTGTACTACTAAACTATACTATAGTGTACTACTGTACTCTACTACTATATTTTACTACTATACTTTACTACCGTACTGTACTACAATACTGTACTACTGTACTACTATACTGTACTACTATATAAACTCATATAAACTGGGAAGATAGCCTAAGCATCACGGATGCTAACCTATGTCTAGAACAAATTAACTCTGTGGCACTTGAGGGTTGCTCAAGGCAAATTCCCTTAAGGAAAAGGAGGATATGATGTAAACTAGAAAGAGAGAGGCGCTTCCTATACAGGCGAAGGCAAAGAATAACAGAGCGGCTACAAGAAGCAAATATATCTGAAATACATAGGGAGGCACTGGTCAGAGAAATAGCAAACATCGAATTAAAACTAAAGGAATCTTACAGGAATCAAGAAACGTGGGAAGAACTAAAAGGCATAAATGAAATTGAAAGAAACCCAAAGTATTTCTTATCCTATGCCAAAACAAAGTCGAGAACAACATCCAGTATTGGGCCCCTACTAAAACGAGATGGGTCTTAACAGATGATAGCAAGGAAATGAGTGAGTTACTAAAGTCCCAGTATGACTCAGTTTTTAGGAGCCGCTAACCAGACTAAAAGTTGAAGACTTAAATGATTTTTTTATGAGAGTGCCACAGAACCTGGTAGACGCAAGCCTATCTGACATTACCGTGACGCCACATGACTTTGAAAAGGCGATAAATGACATGCCCATGCACTCTGCTCCAGGCAGAGTGCAAGAAGCAAGAACTGCAAGAAGCCCCTATCATGTGCTTTTAACATCCTATGGAGAGGGAGCATGGACACTGGGGTCGTCCCGCAGTTACTAAAAACAACAGACATAGCCCCACTCCACAAAGGCGGCAGTAAAGCAATGGCAAAGAACTACAGACCAATAGCGCTAACATTCCATATCATAAAAATCTTTGAAAGGGTTCTAAGAAGCAAGATCGCCACTCATCTAGATAACCATCAATTACACAACCCAGGGCAGCATGGGTTTAGAGCAGGTTGCTCCTGTCTGTCCCAACTACTGGACCACTATGGCCAGGTTCTAGATGCTCTAGAAGACAAATAGAATGCAGATGTTATATACACAGACTTTGCAAAAGCCTTTGACAAGTGTGACCATGGTGTAATAGCACACAAAATGCGTGATAAAGGCATAACAGGAAAAGTTGGTATATGGATCTATAATTTCCTAAAAAGTAGAACACAAAGAGTAGTAGTCAACAGAGTAAAGTCTGAGGTGGCTACAGTGAAAAGCTCTGTTCCACAAGGCACAGTACTCGCTCCCATCCTGTTCCTCATCCTTATATCGGACATAGACATGGATATAAGCCACAGTGCCGTGTTTTCCTTTGCAGATGACACCCGAATCTGTATGACAGTGTCCACCGTTGAAGACACTGCAAGACTCCAAGCAGACATAAACCAAATCTTTAAATGGGCTGCAGAAAACAATATGAAGTTCAATGATGAGAAATTTCAATTACTCATATACGGAAAACGTGAGGAAATTAAAATCTCATCGGAGTACAAAACTAATTCCAACCACACAATAGAGCGAAAAACTAATGTCAAAGACCTGGGAGTGATCATGTCAGAGGATCTCACCTTCAAGGACCATAACACCGTGGTAATCGCATCTGCTAGAAAAATGACAAGATGGATAATGAGAACCTTCAAAACCAGGAATGCCAAGCCCATGTTAACACTTTACAGATCGCTTGTTCTATCTAGGCTGGAATATTGCTGCGCACTAACTGCACCTTTCAAGGCGGGTGAAATTGCTGACCTTGAAAATGTGCAGAGAACCTTCACCGCACGCATTACTGCGATAAACCACCTCAATAACTGGTAACGCTTGAAGTCCCTAAACCTGTACTCCCTAGAACTCAGGCGGGAGAGATACATTATTATATACACATGGAAATTTCTCGAGGGATTAGTTCCTAACTTGCACACGAGAGTCACTCCCTACGAAAGAAAAAGACTCGGCAGGCGATGTAACATCCCCCCAATGAAAAGCAGGGGTGCCACTAGCACGTTGAGAAACAACACAATAAGTGTCAGGGGCCCAAGACTGTTCAGCTGCCTCGCAGCATACATCAGGGGGATTACCAACAAATCCCTGGCTGTCTTGAAGCGGGCATTGGACAGGCACCTAAAGTCGGTACCTGACCAGCCAGTTTGTGGTTCGTACGTTGGACTGCGTGCGGCCAGCAGTAACAGCCTGGTTGATCAGGCTCTGATCCAACATGAGGCCTGGTCACCGACCGGGCCGCGGGGGCGTTGACCCCCGGAACTCTCTCCAGGTAACTGTTACTGCTGCCACCTCCAGTATTAACACCACTAACACAACCAGCACTATCCACACTACCACCACCATGAAAACTAACACTATCACCACTAACACAACCAGCACTATCACCAATATCACCACTACCACCACTATCATCACTACCACCAATATGAAAACTAACACCACCATGAATACCATCACGACTACCACCAGCACTATCACCACTACTACCCCCATCATCAGTACCTCCACCACTACCACCACCACTAGAACCATCAGCACTAACACTGCCACCACCAGGTCCAACACAACCATCAGCACTACCCGTCCCTCAACACTACCAGCACCAACAACACTGACTTTTGGCTATGTTTTTTAATCTCAATGAAGGTGTTTGAATCACAATGAAGGGTCTCATTACATCAAAGTTCGGTGTACATGCTTCTGAAAATCTAGGTCATTATTGTGGTTTCGAGATATGAAGTTCTTCAGAACATCAAGGTCATATACGTATGTGTTGACATCAAGTTAAATATTTAGATTTCTCGACATGGTCACATTTTAATTTGTGTTGACTTGATATCAAAGTACGTGTATAGGTTTCTTAATAAGAAGGTCACAT
>WNWK01050692.1:0-12742 GCA_009830355.1 Cherax destructor | reverse complement strand
ACTCTCATATTTTTCAACTATCTCCTTCCCAGTTGATGGTGTTCCCCCCTTTCTTTACCACGGGGGTGCCTCTGGAAAGCTTTTTTGGACCGGGGTGACATTTTTCCATGACAAGCACTAAAAACAATAAAATTATTGTGAAATGCTTGAATGAGGCTGGGTAATGTTCACCAAGGATAAACAAAGCTAGACTGGCTCAGGCCCCTCCTGGGGAGGGCGCAACCCCGGGGGGGACAGGTTGGAACGCGGACCAATGGGGAAAGGCTGATTGTGGGGAAAAATTTAAAAAAACGTGAAAGTCAAAACCGCCGATACTCAGACCGGCCAATCTCGTGGGTCCACTGTACTTAATACAGACATATGAAGAGTAAATTTTTAATTATACAACCTCCCTCACTTAGCGCGTACTGTTTCCTCCCTTTGGACTTCGACGGGCTCTCGCCAGTATTAAACCTAAATAATGCCTAGCCCACCCTTTTTGGGTTAAAACCCATTATCAGTGAGGTCCAAAATGAGGTGGCTATGGCCAATCAAGTGTTTAATCTAAAAAAAAGGGTGTTTTTGGAAAAAATCCCCAAACACAACTTAATAGTCAAAAAGAGAAAAGGCCCCAGGTTTTAAAGAAGAAGGTTTTTCACCTTATCCTTTTGGGGAATGCATAGGTGTTTCAAGTGTGCCCAATCCTGGCGAGGAAGGGAATTTTTTTTTCCCTTCCCGAAACTGTACAAAAAAACAAACAAACAAATTTTATTTCTTGCAGTTCATAGGTGTTCAATGAAATTGGTGCAAGGAGAGATGCTCCATGGCTGTAAGTAAGTTTATTCAGATACATGGGGCCAGGAGCTGAGTCTCGCCCCTGCAACCACATAGGGAGTACAGTTAATTGATTATCATACATAGCACTTTGTAGAAAACCTAGGATCCCCAAAAAAGTCAGACAGAATCGAAATAAGTCACTGATTTTTTGGGATCCTAGTTCTCAAATTGCTGCTATTATATAATCTTGTAACTGTCTGTTATCCTGAATAAATTTTAACATTTGGGGGAAGGGAAACCCCTTTCCCTCAGGCCCCCTTGTTTTGTTCGGGGGACCCCCCCCCGCCCCCTACCATCGATTCCATACGGTAAAAAAAAAGCCCTCTGTACAAGCCAGCTTTTTTGGGGAAGAATAAGAATGTTGTTTTTTGATCTTTAAATTACTATAAACTTGTATTCTGAAGGTTGACTGCTTTCTGAATGAGATGACTTACAATGACTTGACGACATAATTTGGGGTACTTTTGAATGACTTGACTGATTACAAGGGTGACTTACTGAATGGCTTGACTGACTTGCGATAACGACTTCTGAAGTTGACTGACTTACAATGGCGACTGACTTTTCTGAATGGGGACTGACTTACTGGGCTTGACTGAAATGAAGCTGACTGACTTACTGAATGACTTACTGACTTACTGAATGGTTGATGACCCACGGGCTTGGACTGACTTTTGAATGGCCTGACTTACTGAATGGCTTGACTGACTTACTGAATGGCTTGACTGACTTACTGAATGACTTAAAGTTAGACACTCAGTACAATCGTCGACTTCAGTTCCAGAACCTCTACTATCCACCTCAGCCCAGTAGGGCCACAGCATAACTCTCCACTCTCTTCACAATCATCCACAAACACCAGCACCCACAATTTAAGGTAAATACTATTATTTCTATTACATTTGTAGTCTTAAGCAGTAAAAACAACATAATGCATCACGATAATGAACTACAATTACATATTCACTTTTATTTTTGTAAGATCTGTTGGTCTAAAAAAACTTGTTTGGCTTTTTGGGACTCCCAGGAGCATAACCCTATTTTTCCCATAAGTTCTTTTTAATTATCTAACACAAAATTATCTAACACAACGTTTTCAGGAACGTAACTACCGTGCTAAATGACGATCTACTGTACATAAAAGGGCGAGTTTGGAGCAGGACGAACACCGGGGGTCCACTGTATGTAAATGTATTTTTGTAAGTGTATTTTTGGGGTTCTGAAACGACTAATCTAATTTACATTTGTCCTTATGGGAACAAATTCGTTTTGTAATGGCACTCAAACAGCATTCTGGAAAGAATTTTCAACAAAAACCGAGGGTCTACTGTATACCAGAAATGTTATAAATGGTGCAAAAGTGACATTAAAACAATATCAAAGATGGTTGACACAAACTCGCTAGCATTATAGTATGCTCCTCACTTAGGGATGAATTCGTTTAACGACATGGTCTTAGGAACAGAACTCCATCTTTAAGTGAGGAGAGGCTGTACATTGTTTTCCTTTTTACAACAGTGAGGTAGCTAATAGTTTGCAGTAATCAGATTTATAGTTGAGATGAATTATATAAAATAACAGTACAGCCTCTCCTCACTTAACGATGAAGTTCCGTTCCTAAGACCACGTCGGTAAACAAATTCATTGCTAAGTGAGGAGCATACTATATAATGGTAGTGGGCATGTGTCAACCATCTTTGATATTGTTTTAATGTCACTTTTGCACCTTTTATAACATTTTAGGTATATTTTTAAACATTTATACAGTAGTGTACTGTAGAGTGGACCCTTGGTTTTCGTTCACCTCCAAACTCGAACAATTATTTAAGTGTATTTTTGTTGTAATTATATTTTTGGGGGTCTGAAACGACTAATCTAATTTACATTTGTCCTTATGGGAACAAATTTGTTCGGTAACGGCGCTCAAACAGCATTCTGGAAAGAATTTTCAACGAAAACCGAGGGTCCACTGTATACTGTAATACAGTGGACCAACGGATTAAGTAGGCGTCGGATTACGTAAAATTTGGAATAAGTTACCTTTTTCATGAAAAAATATTTTGGTTCAGTATAAGTCGATCCGCTCGGAATAAGTCGTTCGTCCTGGACGCGTACGCATGGCCTGGGACGGCACAACGCTCCATCCAGAGTCAGTGTGCCATTGTTTACCAGCGAGTGAGCGCCACCCCTGCCACCCACGCATTCATACCATACATTTTGTTATTATTCCATTGTTTTTAGTGCTTGTAACTGCTAAATAAGCCACCATGGGTCCAAAGAAAGCTCCTAGTGATAGGAGATAATAGCAAAATATGAAAGTGGAGTGCGTGTGACTGAGCTGGCCAGGCTGTATGGCAAACCCTATACAACCATCGCTACCATTGTGGCCAAGGGAAATAAAATCAAGGAAGCTGTTGTTGCGAAAGGTGCAAATATGATCACAAAACAGCGATCCCAAATACTGGAAGAAGTGGAAACTTTGTTGTTGGTGTGGATCAACGAGAAAGAACTAACAGGAGATAGTGTTACGCAGGCAATAATATCTGAAAAAGCAAGGCAGTTGCATAATGATCTCGTAAAGAAAATGCCTTCAACAAGTGCTGAAGTGAGCGAGTTTAAAGCCAGCAAAGGCTGGTTTGACAGATTTAAGAAGCATAGTGGCATACATAGTGTGATAAGGTATGGTGAGGCAGCCAGTTCAGACAAAAGTGCAGCTGAAAAATACGTGCTGGAATTTAAAAGCTGTATACAGGCTGAAGGATTTAACCCTTTAAGGGTCCAAGGCCATTTTTGGAAGGGGTGCGCCAGTGTCCAAGAATTTAAAAAAAAAAAATTCTTATTTTTTCTAATGAAATGGTAGAGAATCTTTTTCTGAAGGTAATAAAACAAAAGTACAAATTTGATTGAAAATTGACAAAATTATGCCTCGCGAATTTTGATGTGTCAGCGATATTTACGCATCGGCTATTTTGCCGACTTTGACTCCCATTTTAGGCCAATTATATTATTCCAGTCGACCAAATTCTTAGCTATTTCACTAATATTACTTCTATTCTACCGATTGAGCACAAGAAATCGCCCAGTCAACTGTTTCAATTCCAAAATAAAGTGATTGGAAATTGGTAATTTAGCTAATTTAACTCAGTTCAAAATATTCCAATTTCAAAATAGGGTGCAGAATAAGCAATGCAGGCATTCCTGGCACTAAACTAACATTTCCTCTGTTCATTAGTTATGTTTTCAGTCTTTACAAATGAATTCCATTTTTATTTTTTATTCACATAATGAATTTTTATTCAAATAAAAAAATGGAAGATTTACTGTTATGCAATATTATAATAATTGTACAAATAATATCACCACATTTGTGAACGTATATTAGATCCACCAGCTGGCGCGTATTAGACGTGTGAGGTCATTTGTTTACTCTTGAACATCGGCAAAAATGTAACATTTTTCCTACTTTGAGCTCAGTTTCAAGCCATTTTCAGTACTAAAACCAATCAAAATCATCTCTATATCTGTAATATATCTTCCATTCTATCAAATGAGACCAAGAAATCGCAAATATAACTATAAAAAGTATACGAAAAAACACTGCAAAGTCGCTGTTTTAATTTAAAATTACGGTTTCAGTTTTTTTTCTCTCATTATGCACTGTGTGCTGCAGGATTTGTTTTATGTGGTGCACACTTACCACATAGATGTATTCTCTCATATCTAGGCCCAAATTTACCGCTCAAAGCTTATCTGAGTGAGCTGAGCTCATGACGTAGAACTACGGTACGGACCCTATACTGTACATATACTGCTGGTGGTGGTCGGCGGCAGCAGCAGGCCACCACCACTATTCACACAAACAATGTACATACTTTATAAATAAGAAATATTTACACTTTAATCTATAAATAAGAAATATTTACACTTTAATTTATAAATAAGAAATATTCACACTTATATAAATAAGAAATATTTACACTTACCTTGGAGGAGATGTTGGCAGAGGGCGGCTCTGGTCTCAGTGCCCCTATATTCCTCAAACAACATTGGAGGAGTTAAGTTTTGTGTTGTCATTTTTCTATCGCTTAATCGCTTAACTTACTTGCTACACTGTTAATACTACACTTCTTCTCTGGCTGGTGCTATAGCCTTTATCGACTCCACTTTGATACTTTGCTATGATTTCTTTCTTTAACTCTATGGTGTTCCTCGCTTTCTTTACCAAAGGACTGGCACTAGGCTCTTTCTTTGGGCCGCCCATGGTGGCTTATTTAAGCAGTCACACACAATAATCAAGGGCCAAAAACAATGGATTGTTAAGAAATGTTTTGTATGAACTCGCAGGATAATGTTCACTCAACCAGAAACAATGCTACACTGCCTGAGAATGTGCATAGGAGGTGGGCTTGCGGGCTTTGTATGTGCGCTGGGCACTGGACAGGTTCCGTACCATGAACGAAAATGGAGCCAATCACCGAAAACAGAGGTAATATTTCCACAAAAAAAGTGCCCGTAAACTGAAATCACCGAAAACGGAGATACACGAAAACGGAGGGGTTGACTGTACTAGTACGTCAAAAACCTTGAAAGGGTTAAGAGTGTAGCATTAAGAGTGTACCATTAAGTGTAGCAATTAAGAGTAGCAATTAAGCAATAGAAAAAGGACAAAATGAAATGAACTCCTGATAGCATACACCGCTGTGCACAGCATCTCTTCTCCATCTCCAAGGTAAATGCTGTAATACATAATTTCTTTACATTATATTATTATTATTATTGTTTTCCTTATGAATGTATGTAGTGATCTAATGTAGTTTGCCTTACAAACACTCCGTTTCCTGTTATAATAAAAGCATGGGAAGGTATGTAGTCAGAAGCAGGAATGGCCGCTGTGTCGCTGCCTCCACTACCACTCCTCACATACGTAATGACATATTTCATTCATTCTAGTGTATATATCATGTTTCTATGTTGTTAATATTGTTTTTTTTTTATGACATATTAGATGAATTGTGATAGATAAATAAGCTGTAGAGTTGATATTAGGGAAATATTGAAGTATTTTGTCATGCCTGGAATTCCACTGGAACGGATTAATTCCATTTCAATTAATTTAACCCTTTGACTGTTTCGGTCATATATATACGTCTTACGAGCCACTGTTTTGGACGTATCTATACGCCTAAATTCTAGCGGCTTCAAATAAAGCGGGAGAAAGCTGGTAGGCCTACATGTGAGAGAATGGGTCTGCGTGGTGGGTGTGCACAGTATGAAATAAATTGGGGACTCAGTGGTGCATTGTGGGAGCGCCATGATTGTACTCATTGTTCACCATTCCTCGCGGTAAGAAGTAACTCACTCCCCGGCGAATTGGAGGCTTTCTCTTCCCAAGTGATAGTTCAAACAGTGATGGAATGCCAGTGAAAGTGAATTCCATGGTTTTCAGAAGGGTATTACTGAAAGCAGTGCCCAGGATAACATAATTAGTGATAAAAACCCAGATGACCCACAGCCTTCCACATCTGGTGCTGGGCTGTCTCATTCACGTTCACCTGTACCAGGACGAAAGAGGAAACTATTTCACCATGTACAGGACTTTGATGTGAGCTGTGTAAGTGATGATGACAGTGATTTCAAAGTTATTGAAAGCAGTTCTAGTGGCGACAGTGAGGGAGAGTATTCTCCAGTGAAGCGGCAGTATGTACGACACTACATGCGTTCTGGTAGTGTGCCATATGCTATTCCAAGGAAAAGGAGTAAATCTCGGAGTACATCTCTTGGCCCTACACCACGAATAATTGATAGTGAAGATGATGATATTGTGACAATGGGGATGTGTAATGTGCGTGGGGTAGTAGGTGGTAGTGGTGGTGGTGTTGGCGGTGGCACGAGTCATGTGGCACCAGGAGCAGGCCACACTGCTACCCACGCTGCTAACTCAGCACACCCACAACCACTCTCAACCACCCCCACACTCCCACAACCTGCACAACCACAACCTGTACAACCACAACTTCCTCAACCACAATCACCTGTCAATATCCAGTACCCACCAGCAGACCGCATCTGGGATTGGCAGCAAGGAGACAATTTTGTTCCCAATCCCCATGACTTTGATGAAACACAAAGTGGAATACGGCCATCGTGTACACTTGGGAAAAATGCTACTGAACTAGAATGCTTTCAGTTATTCTTCGATAAACCCCTGATGGACATTATTGTCAGGGAAAGCAACACATACTATGAGTACACCATGGCAAACACAATTCTTTCACCAAGGTCGCGGCTACACCAGTGGAAGGACACAACTGTGGCAGAGATGTACTTGTTCTTTGCCACAATAATGCTTATGCCACATGTGTCAACACATACTGGTCGACAGAACGCCTGATTTCAACCCCAGGTTTTAGTGATATTATACCAGTGAATTGTTTTTTGATACTGTTACGTATGCTACACTTCTCAGACAAAACCAGGCCTGACAGAAACGACAGGTTATATAAGATCAGGAATGTGTTTATGTACATGAAACAAAAGTGCTGTATGTATTTTTATCCCTTTAGGAAGCTTATTATTGATGAGTCTTTGATTTTGTTCAAAGGCAGACTGTCGTTCAAGCAGTATATACCAAGCAAGAGGAAATGCTTTGGTATAAAGTTATTTGTACTGTGTGATTGCAAAAGTGGTCTGGTTGTGGATATAATTGTGTATACTGGCAGTAATTCATTGCAAGATACCAGGAAGTTATTGGGTATCTCTGGTGATGTGGTTAGAACAATGATGGAACCATATCTTGGTAAGGGGCATATATTATATACTGATAACTGGTACACAAGCCCTTTACTCAGTGATTTCTTGCGAGTGAACATGACAGACGTGTGTGGCACAGTGCGTGCATATCGTAAACATATGCCTAGGTTCGACGCTGGCACTCGTAGAGGTGAAGTGCAGGTGTTTGCTGCCAATGACATCATGTCATTTCGGTGGCAAGACAAACGTGATGTCACATTGTTGACATCAGTTCACGGACATGAAATGGTAGACACTGGCAAGCAGAATAGAAAGACCAGTGAACCCATTCTAAAACCTGCAGCTGTGATGGACTACAACCTCAATATGCGCTTAGTGGACAAATGTGACATGCAGATTTGGTTTGTTGATTGTGTGCGCAAAAGTTATAAGTGGTACATAAAACTCTTTTTCCATCTTCTTGACATTTCCATGCTGAATGCTTATAACATGTTCAAGTTGAAGACCAACAACAAACCCAAATATGGTGAATTTTGTTTGTCAGTCATCAGATAAATAATATTCAAGTACCAAGGAACAACACCTGCAATAGACCAGCGCCCACGAAATTATCAACACATGCCCTCTCGAATGAGGCCTGGTGATCACTACCCCATACAACTGTCTGCTACTACTATCAAGAAAAATGCTCAGAAGAGGTGTTTTGTCTGTAAACTTACCACAAAATGCCCACAAAAACGCAGAGACACTCGTTTTATGTGTGAGGAGTGTAAAGTACCACTGTGCATATACCCATGTTTCAAAGAATTCGACAAGCTGCAGGAGTTCTAGGAAAGTGTTCAGTGAGTGTACATTTGTATATATATTATAGAACAATAGTAATGAACATTTTTTTTTTATTGTTTGTTTGTGTAAACAAGTTTTGTAAACAATATAAAGATACTAATGTTTATGCTAGTATTGTGTTGCATACAAAGAGTGTATATATAAACATTGCACCTTACCTTGGTCTAACAGGCCACATAAGTTACGTAAAAAAAGAAAATAGTGAAAAAAACAAGAAATCTACGAATGGAAGTAAACAAATGTTTACTGAGTGAGCGGCATTCGCGGCTGCTCATTTTCTGCCAACTTTACACCTCCATATCTCGGTAAGTATTGATGGCAAAAATCTGTTTTTAGGATAAAAACAATAAAAATAATCTTAACATTTTGATAAGAAAAAATAATTTGTTTTTTCGAATATTTTGCGACAACAGAAGAGCACTCAGGATTGAGGGTTGCAACAATCAAAGGGTTAAATGAGGAAAATTGACTCGACAAACAAGCAAATTGAGATGCGAGCAAAGTCACGGAATGGATTAAATTCGTAAGTAGAGGTTCCACTGTAATAATTGACCTCATGGAAAGTGCAACAAATTCTCTCTGACCTTTTAACAGAAACTAACTTATTACACCATTTGTGATTTTATTTTACTATTCGTGCTTTCCTCTTCTCTCATTAACCCTTACCCTTGCACTGTCTTTTCCCTCCCTCCCTACCAACCTCTGCTCTATGTCCCTTTTGTGTTTAGTGCTTAGTTAGAATATATTGTTACTTAGAAATGTTAATGTGCTTGATGTAAAAGTTAACAAAAGATTATACAGAAGTTCGTAAAGTTTATTTTATAGTTAATGTTTGTTTCTTTTCAGCTCATCCTGACACCAGAGGACATACACTTGTATCATCAATTCTGTAGCTCATCCTGACACAAGTGGAATTACACTTGTACTGCCAATACTAAAACTCATCCTGGCACCAGTGGAATTACACTTGTAGTATCAATATTGAGTCATACAGCTGATGTGTCATTAACATTGAAATACACATAGTGACAGCACTCTGTAAGCAGTGTTAGAAATTCTATATATGTATACAGTACTGCCATCAGCCTGATAAGGCTTTAGTAATTGACATAAATACTGTTGCACCCTCACTTTGAACAGTCTATTGACACATTCTCATTTCTCAGATTTTATGTACAGCAGTATCTTTGATTGAAATTAGTTTTTTCATAATAAACAAACAGTAAAATTACCATAAAGTGAATTTAAAATATTATATTCAGAGGAAATGTACATAATTTCTCCGAAGATTTTAGTGTTGAATAATTATGTAGTGTGCATGAGTGTTGTAAACGTTAAATGTGTAAGTAGTATATAGGGAAACTACTATTTATATGACCAGTGTGCAGTAGTAATAAAAGTAATTGCACTGCATCAAGTAAATTATTTTCCATATGTCTTATTCTACCACCTCACTGCTTTAATCTCTCTGTTCTGTCTCACTTTCCTGTATCACCTTACAGCTCTTATATACATTAATTTTATATGCTCTTATTTTCTTCCGTTATTGTTTTTACCTTTTACAATGATTGTACTACACTGTGTCTGGCAGTATTAATGCTCCAGTTTTGAATTAATAGTATAAATCTATATACTTTGTTTAACTAGAGAAATACTAGTACAATACTGTAATCAAATATAATGTTTTGATGAGAAGTTGATTCATTATTAAATTTATTGTTCATGGTTATACAAAATTATACATGGTTATACAAAATATGGATTAAGTGACCTGTATGTACACTAAGTGACCTGTATGTGCACTAAATGACCTGTATGTACACAAGATCTATCCTCTTATTCCTTACTTCACTCCACACATTACCTGAGCACTGTATGAACTTTATGGGTCATAGTTTTCAATGGTAATAAATATTCACAAAAAGTATTCTGGTTAAGTACTTCATAATTTATATGGAAGATTATTAAGTCAGTTTTCACTATGTCTGAAAAAATTAAAAAAGAGCATGTTCAGTCAGCACACACAGTTCTGTCAAAAGACAAACTGTATCAATATTCAGAGTGTCTGAAAGACACATATCATTGTTCAGTATGTCTACAAGGCTTTTCCTGTAAGATTACTTTAATAATGCACCTGAAGTCTCATGCTGGGAAGACGCCACATTGGTGCTCTGTGTGTCTTAAAGGCTTTTCCAAAAAAATTAATTTAATACAACACATGAGAAATCATACTGGAGAGAAGCCATATCAGTGTTCAGAGTGTCTGAAAAGATTTCCCGTAAAAGCTAATTTAAAACAGCACATCAAAATTCATTCTGGAGAGAAACCATATAAATGCTCAGAGTGCTTCAAGGTGTTTAACAGAAAAGCACTTTTAAAAATCCACTTGAGAATTCATACTGGAGAGAAACCATATAAATGCTCAGAGTGCTTCAAAGTCTTTAACAGAAAAGCACTATTAAGAATCCACTTGAGAATTCATACTGGAGAGAAACCATATCAGTGTCCACATTGTCTAAAAGAATTTTCCCAACATCCTCATTTGGTATCACACAAGAAAAGTCACACTGAGAGAAAACATATCAGTGTGCAGTATGTTCAAAAGACTTTCCTGTTAAGTTCAATTTAGTAAGACACATGAGAGTTCATACTAAAGAGAAACCATATAAATGTTCAGAGTGTCTAAAAGACTTTGCAGAAAAATCTACTTTATTAAAACACACCAGGATTCATACCGGAGAGAAACCTTATCAGTGTTCTGAGTGTCTAAAAGTATTTGCTGCCAGATCTAGTCTAGCAAATCACATTAGAATTCATTCTGGAGAAAACCTTATCAATGTTCAGAGTGTCTAAAAGCATTTGCAGTTAAAGATGGTTTAATAAAACACATGAAAATTCATAACAGAGAAAAACCATAATGACATTCGGTGTCTGAAACAATTTTCAGTTAAATCTATTATAATAAAACACACAGAAAGAGAGACTTCAGATTTAATAAAAACACAGTAATGGAGAGTTCATCAGTTTTTCAATTTCTAGAGAGTTCTTACAAAAGCATAAATTATTAAACACATCTGAAGCCATATGAGAGGGTAAATTGTACTGATGTGCACTGTTATTACAGAACATTACAGTACAGTGGGGCCCACTTACATGGCATGTTCCATGCTACGCCGAACACCATTTTTTCCACTTATAAATACCAGATAACAAGTTTACACTAATATTAAGTTAATAATAATAATTTTATTTTGACATGATACATGGTTGTACAAAGATATAATAGTTGGGTGTACATGCCAAAAGCCCCTTTGTATGCAGAGCATTTCAGGCAAACTTAAAATTAACTTAAGATTAATAAGGCAATAACAGTTCATATGGTCATTAGATGATTTACAATGAGTACAAGAGAATTGAACATTCTATTGGGTAATGCTATATGACTTTAATAAGTCTAGTAGAGAAGTTCAGTATAGAATAATTACAGTTTTGATATAGTTTATAAAAAGTACAGTATTACAATTTAGAACAATGGAAAACAATTTACAATATGAAATATTACAATTTAGTACATTTTAAAACAATGAGATTGAAACACTTATAAGTTTGAAGTAATGAGTACATGGTTGAGCAATCATCAGCGATATACAATAATGAAATTGACACAATTTTAAGTTTGAAGTAAATGATCAAATAGTTAAGCAGTCTTAAATAATTTAGTACTTTTTTGAGTAGCTTTTGAGTAACTGGTAGGTATTAAGTAAAGTGTTTGTCTGGTTAATTTTGGATGATGAGGTGATTTGCAGGCTTTTAGTGTGCTCAGGCAATGAATTATAGATCTTCGGGCCCTTTACGTTCATAGCATTTTGCGTAAGAGATGGACATGAAGGATATCGAAGAGTGATTTGTGCCTTGTATTATGGCTGTGTTCTGTTATAGTTATCAAGGAGGAGTTTGAGAGGAGGGATTATATTTTAGTATAGTGTTCTGTGTATGTAGTAAGGCACAATAATAAGTGTAGATGTTTTGAAAGCGGTGGAGTATGTTGTCTAGTGCAGGAGTTAGTAATCAATCGCACTGCAGCTTTTTGTTGGGTTATTAAAGGTTCAACCCTTAAACTGTCCAAACGTAGATCTATGTTCACTGCGTAGCGCTCTGAATATTTTGAAAAAAAACATTTTTTTTTTTTTACCCTTTGACTGTTTCGGTCATATATATGTATATGCTTTATGAGCCAATGTTTTTGACGTATTAATACGCCAAAATTCTAGCGGCTTCAAATCAAGTGGAGAAAGCTGGTAGGCCCACATGTGAGAGAATGGGTCTCCAT
>WNWK01050691.1:0-12743 GCA_009830355.1 Cherax destructor | reverse complement strand
AACCTCCCCAAACCTTCTTGACCTCTCCCTACCTTCTTAAACCTCTCCCTCTCCCTTTTTTGAACCTCCCCCTCTCCTCTACCTTCTTAAACCATATCTCCCTTCTTGAACCTCTCCTCTACCTTCTTAAACCTCTGCCTCTATTTTGAACCTCTACCTCTCCCTTTTTTGAACCTCTACCTTCGAACCTCTACCCTCTGAACCCTACTTTTTGAACCCTCCCTTTTGAACCTCTTTCGAACCTCTACCTTTATCTTCTTGAACCTCTACCTCCCCTTCTTGAACCTCTCCTCTACCTTCTTGAACCTCCTCCACCTTCTTGAACCTCTACCTCTCCTTTTAACCTCTACCTCTACCTTCATGAACTTCTACCTCTACATTCTTGAACCTCTCCCTCTACATTCTTGAACATCTACCTCTACCTCTGAACCTCTCCCTCTACTTCTTGAACCTCTACCTCTACCTCTTGAACCTCTTCCTCTACCTTCTGAACCTCTACCTCCTAATTTCTTGAACCTCTTCCTCTACCTACTTGAACCTCTACCTCTACCTTCTTGAACCTCTACATCTACCTTCTTGAACCTCTACCTCTACCTACTTGAACCTCTACCTCTACCTTCTTGAACCTCTAC
Organism: Cherax destructor; assembly: GCA_009830355.1. Lineage (NCBI taxonomy): Eukaryota > Metazoa > Arthropoda > Malacostraca > Decapoda > Parastacidae > Cherax > Cherax destructor. Next base: position 12,111 of record WNWK01050691.1, on the reverse strand, counting down.
ATCTACCTTCTTGAACCTCTACCTCTACCTACTTGAACCTCTACCTCTACCTTCTTGAACCTCTACCTCTACCTTCTTGAACCTCTACCTCTACCTTCTTAACCTCTACCTCTACCTTCTTGAACTTCTACCTCTACATTCTTGAACCTCTACCTCTACCTTCTTGAACCTCTACCTCTACCTTCTTGAAGTTCTACCTCTACCTTCTTGAACCTCTACCTCTACCTTCTTGAAGTTCTACCTCTACCTTCTTGAACCTCTACCTCTACCTTCTTGAAGTTCTACCTCTACCTTCTTGAACCTCTTCCTCTACCTTCTTGAACCTCTACCTCTACCTTCTTGAACCTCTACCTCTACCTTCTTGAAGTTCTACCTCTACCTTCTTGAACCTCTTCCTCTACCTTCTTGAACCTCTACCTCTACCTTCTTGAAGTTCTACCTCTACCTTCTTGAACCTCTTCCTCTACCTTCTTGAACCTCTACCTCTACCTTCTTGAACCTCTACCTCTACCTTCTTGAAGTGATTTATGTCATGTCACCTTGAAGCAGAAATTTATGTCATGTCATCTTGAAGCAGTGATTTATGTCATGGCACCGTAAATCATTGATTTATGTCATGTCACCTTGAATAATTGATTTATGTCATGTCACCTTGAATCTTTGATTTATGTCATGTCACCTTGAATCATTGATTTATGTGATGTCACCATGAAGCTGTGATTTATGTCATATCATCATGAAGTAATGATTTACGTCATGTCACCTTCAAATAGTGATTTGTGTGATGTAACTGGAAGTATATTTTGTGTTATGTCGCCTTACACCTTTAATTTCAGCATTTATGGCTATTTATTAAGGTCCATTTGAGGTCAGCGTAGTCCTAGCAGTATCTTATTGTAGTGTAAGCTGCCTAAAGAAGTCGGCTAAAATATCTCATTTTCACTTATTTTTAGGCCTATTTCCGGCCAATGATAATCATAAAATAAACCATCATTTAGGCTGTTTCACTAGTATGACTTAATATTTAAAAATTCTATCATTCAGCCAATTTTACATTGAAATCATCAATTTCCTTTTTTAAAAAAACATCGAAACCTAAAACCTCATGATAATCCAGTCATTAAAGGAAGTTTTCCTCTCCCTCTCTTCCATTAATGACTTCCTTAGGCTTCTACAATGCCAAAGTTGCTCTCCCTAGTGAACACATCGTCACAACACTGAAGTTAGTTTAATATCTTTATTATGCACCCCATACCCATGGTGTGGGCGGTAGTCAAAAGATTACAGAGGTACATAATGGGTCCAGAGACTGGACCCCAAAGTTATGATGGATGAACAGATTACAATGGTAATGAATTATTTACATGTTTATATCTGGTTACTGTCAAAATGAGTTATTTATGCAGACATGAATTAGGTCACCTCCAAAAAACTACCCTGACTTTGCTCACTGTACCACCACTGAAACAGACGTTTTTCCTATTTCCCGACTACTAAACACTGCCCAAGCACATCAAGCGGTCGCATAATTGTTGTCGAATTCTCTGGAGACAAGAATATTTCAGGGGGTGTGTAAGTAGGAGAGGCTGGGGATAACACGCTATTTGTCACTGCTGTAACACCTATATTACGTCACTTCCGAAGACCAAGTGTTTCCGAACTAACCACTGGAACGAAGAAACACCAAATTCTACCCTCAAAAAACAAACAAACATAAAAACTGCTCAAAATATGTAGTGTGCCACCTTTCCATTAATTTTAACCAATTCCTCGGTCAATACCAATGCCAAAACACAACCCTGAAGGCATTCCAGCCAATCAATAAAAAAAAAAAACCTTTCTATCCACTAGTCAGGAACCTACTAAGAAGCACAACAAACTAGAACTTGGATTCTTTCAAAGTGGTGGCAGATGAAAAGAAAATTCTTATGAGTCTTTACTCAAATGAAATTTTCGATATAATTACTGACACTAATGACCTACTGAGAAATATCATCACTTCATAAAGAAAATAAAAATATTTTATACTATAATTGTTCTAATCAAAATAAACAATCTGCTTGTATTATTGAAATACATGTTACATGTACAGTCATTCGTAAAGGCAACACAACTTCCTTGTTTTCTAGATGTGATGATTTAGTTAATTAATCTGGTTGTGTTGTATGTAATAACAGTCTTGTTTTTGAGAATTATTGTATTTGGAATAACATCTTTAAAGGTATTCTTATTTGCTCGTAAACCTTGATTTTTTTATTCAACGTTTTGTTGTATAGAATTATGAGTTGTGTTTAGTACCAGTTTCTGGTTTATTTAGTAAATATTGTTTCACCTCTGTGTTATTGTGTCACCTTCATATATATGATTTTGAACTTCCATCTTGAGGTGAAGGCAATGACCGTCATTAATATATTAATTTAAAGAATGGTGGATATTATCCACCTGTTAATTTGTAAGAATGATATCAAATGATTATTATTCATTCTGATTAACCATTTTCATATTTCAGTAATGCTGGGAATTCATGTTTGGAAATATTTTGTAGAAATGGGAATTAAAGCAATTCTTCATACTTGAATATATCATTTATTGTTTAGCAAATCCTAAATTACATTAATTAGTGCCTTCACCATCTTCAGGGTCCCACATTCCTCTTTTCTGTGGTATATTAATTGCCGTAAAGTTTTTTCCATTCCTGGCTCCCATTTCCTTACGATGTTAACTAGATATTTTCGACATGGCTCATGTCACACCCCTTACTAGGGCTCATGTCACACCCCTTACTAGGGCTCATGTCACACCCCTTACTAGGGCTCATGTCACACCCCTTACTAGGGCTCATGTCACACCCCTTACTAGGCCATGCAAGGTCAATATCTCTCTCTTCTCAGAACTGCTGGCAATGTACACAAGCCAGTTATTGTGCATAAAGACGATTCTGTTAGTGAATACAAGAGCATAAGCTCAATATTGAACTTCGTGAAGATAAATTTATCCCCACATGTTGCAGGTTACGTGGCCACAACTTTCCTCTTGGTAATGTTGGCAGTTAAACCTAGCCACCCAAAAAATTACATTACGTGTTATTACATTTAAGCGGGGTTGATTGAGGGAATTTATGAAATATCCCTGATGATTTAACATTTCATATTTTGATCCAGAGATGAGTAGGCAGGTCATTTATTAAGCACCTTTACGGATTCCTTCTAAAAAAGTGTATTTTGCCATTGAAAGCTAAGCAAATGCGTTTTTATCAGTCCATATAACAAGACTCGTCTAGTTATTTTTTTCTGTAGATAAAGTTGTGCAAAGTGTAGTCGAGGCTGACGGTGTCTGTCAGCTGTTCTTGTATCTCTGGCGTTCGTTGGTCTTTTCAGTCAGTATGGAAACGATTTCTGACAGTCCCAGGAGTCGCATTCAAATTCAGAGGATTCATTATTTTTTACTGTATTAGTGAACGCATTCGATTCTGCAGGTTCCCTTCCCCTGTCATCTACTTAGCCATGTACTCACTGTGTCCCATGATATGCCTGGGTGGTGAGTGATGTCTGTACGAGTGAAGCCATATTTTTTATCCCAATAATATGTCCACGCTGGGCAGTTTTTACTTACCTACGATGCATAATATATACGTACGTGGCAATTGTTACCTGCTACACTCTGTATTAACACTCAGGTCTGGCATCACTCCTACAAATAATACTAGTTGAATCTTCTCTCAAGAGTGTTTAATTTTCACTCTACATGGTAGGAAAGCGCAACCAATTTCTACTTGCAATGTATCACAATATGTAAAAATGATACTGCATCTTTGACGTGGTTTATAAATAATTATTAATTATTAATCAAACCCAGTAACATAAATTGATACTACAATGAACTCATCAATATCTAAACCACCTAATATTATGAGAACATAAATCTGCTTGTAAATAAATGCACTGAACGTACTGGCAATTACCTTTGTCAACCAATCACCATCGTCGTTACAAGCTACGTAAATCATTCGTGAAAACAGACTTTATACCTCAGCTTACTATATCTGAGTTGTCAGACATCACTTGAGCCCAGAAACTTGTTCATGTAGATAAATGGTACAGAGAACCGACAAGGTGATAAATTAGACACATGTGCAACACTTGGGTATCTTTATTGTAGAAACGTTTCGCCACACAGTGGCTTCATCAGTCCATACAAAGGAGAATCGTGAAGAACAGGAGGAGTTTGAGGTGGTCAGTCCCTCAACCTTGAGTCGATGTAATCAGTCCATCAATCTGTCAGACACAGCAACATCTTGGGATCTTAATACAAGGAATTCTTTACTTGCCTAACATTTAGGCTTGACCTACTTCCACATTTGGATATCAAATGTGACACCACCTGCGACTGCTGCACCTCACCTGTCTACAGTATATACGAAACTTCTTCACGCATATGCTGTGTTCTTTTCCTAGCATATATACGCTGCCAAGTGAATCTTCCAATGTACTTTTCTGAAAGGAATTTTTTTCTGTGTATTTACCAAGAGTAGAACGAATGTACTGAATATATTGTATATTAGGACATTTATATTTTATAATTTATTTCCATTTGGTGGCGTATATCTATCTTTGTATATAATTCGAATGATGTGTATATCTTGCAATATATACCTCGTGCCAAATAGGTATAACTGATCAATTAGCAAGAACTCATTTAAAATTAAGTCCTTTCTATTTTCATTTATGTTAATTTAAAAATTAAAATTTTTGAACCAAAATAACCTTAGAAAACTTACCTAACCTTATTATAAGAAGTGCAATTTAATTTAGCCTAATCCAACTAAATATATTTTAGATAAGTTTACAATAATTTAATAATAAACAAAGACAATGAAATATATTTTTTTTCGTTACGTTCAGAATGATTTCTGCGAAATTAATGCATACAGAATTTTTCGCTTGCTTTATTCGGCAAGAAGAACGTTGCTGTTTAAGCCAAAATCGCAAGTTTTACCTATTTGATAATACGTATATATGCGCCTTGCTGCCGCAATTCACACGGAATATACGTGTATTTGCGGCGATGCGCAAGCCGACCAATATGGTCTACATGGTCTTAACTGTTCCAAAACCAAGGACTGGCATGTAAGACACAATGAAGTCAACGACATCATAAAGAGAACCCTTGCTACAGCTGGATGCCCAGCCGAGAGAGAGCCCCGATCACTAGCAGCCAACAATGCCCACAACCCAGCAAACCGCCCCGACGGGATCACCATCTATCCTTGGAAGAATGGCAAGCTCTTAGCATGGGACTATACCTGTGTGTCGACACTGGCTGACACCTACATCCATCACAGTGTCGGGCGACAGAAAGGAGCTGCTGACCACAGGGAGGACAGTGCTCCTGAGGGAGCTAGTGTTGTCCTAGAAAACACTGCTCCTGAGGGTGCTAGTGTTGTCCTGGAGGATAGTTCTCCTGAGGGTGCTAGTGTTGTCCTGGAGGACAGTGCTTCTGAGGGTGCTAGTGTTGCCCTAGAGGACAGTGCTCCTGAGGGTGCTAGTGTTGTCCTGGAGGACAGTGCTCCTGAAGGTGCTAGTGTTGGAGAAGGAACAAAAGGGGATGTTAGCACTAGTGCTGAAGATAGAAATGAGACAGGAAAACACGCACCAATAGGGAATACATTAGGGAACACATTCACAAAAAAACAAGGCAAACACAAACCAGGCCTATGCAAATATTATGCATTTGGTATCTGCAGGCATGGAATTTCTGGGAAAACAGATAGGACATGCAACTTTGACCACCCCAGAAAATGTCATGCCCATATGACAACAGGAAATTGCAACCTCCCTTTCTGTAAGCTTTTCCACCCTGAAATGTGTCACTCATCAGTTCAGGAAAGACAGTGCTATAACCTATATTGCCAGGCACACCACCTAAAGGGTACAAAACGACACAGAACATCCAGACCATGGGAAAATCTGGGTAGCCAAAGCCACTCCAGAGAGAGAGGTTTTTTAGCGCCAGGAAGGAAAAAAAGCTGGCAGGAAATGAAAGAAATCGTACACCAACTGCAAACATTTCTGGAGTGGAACCACAGTCAATGGCCTCCACTCCAGAACAACAGATATTAGTGCCAGAAAAAAAAGATCTTCCCCCCCAATACCACCCATCCGACGACATTCATCTTTGCAAATATACAGGGTCTAAAGCCAGCGAAGAACAACAAAATACCTTACATCCGTGGACTGCTTACAGAGTCAAATGCAATGTTTGCGGCTTTCACAGAGACCCACATAAAGGATCACTTGGACAATGAAATATGGATCCCTGGCTACAACCTATACTGATGTGACAGAATGAACAACCAAAAAAGGGGGGGAGGAGGTTGGCCTGTATATCACAGAGTCACTTATATGCTCAGAACTACTAAATGCCTCAAATGATGTAGTTGAAGTTTTAGCAGTGAAGATCGAGAATCAAAACCTGGTCATCGTAGTTGTATACAAGCCTCCGGATGCAACGTCCCAACAATTCCAGGAACAGCTTCTGAAAATTGACCACTGTCTGGAAAACCTTCCAGTTCCTGCCCCCAACATCTTGCTCCTGGGGGACTTCAACCTAAGGCACCTAAAATGGAGGAATATTGCAAATAATGTGGTAGCAGAGATAACACCAGGAGGCAGCTCAGATGAAAACTCGCACACACACGAGCTTTTAAATCTCTGACACCAAATTTACCTTAAACCAGCAAATAATAGAGCCTACAAGATTAGAGAATATGCTGGACCTCATCTTCACTAACAATGATGATCTGATACGAAATGTCATCATATCAAAAACGATATACTTAGATCAAACATAATAGAGGTACAGACATGCATGAGGGGAGCCCCAGATCGACAAAATGTGATCAGTCGCGAGGGAGCCTTCTCCAATTTCAACTTCAATAACAAAAACATAAGGTGGGACCAAGTAAACCAAGTCCTAAATGATATAAACTGGGAAGATAGCCTAAGCATCACGGATCCTAACCTATGTCTAGAACAAATTAACTCTGTGGCACTTGAGGTTTGCTCAAGGCAAATTCCCTTAAGGAAAAGGAGGAGAAGATGTTAACTAGAAAGAGAGAGGCGCTCCCTATACAGGCGAAAGCAAAGAATAAAAGAGCGGCTACAATAGGCCAATATATCTGAAATACGTAGGGAGGCACTGGTCAGAGAAATAGCAAACATTGAATTAAAACTAAAGGAATCTTACAGGAATCAAGAAACGCAGGAAGAACTAAAAACCATAAATGAAATTGAAAGAAACCAAGTATTTTTCTATGCAAAACAAAGTCGAGAACAACATCCAGTATTGGGCCCCTACTAAAACGAGATGGGTCTTACACAGATGACAGCAAGGAAATGAGTGAGTTACTAAAGTCCCAGTATGACTCAGTTTTTAGTGAGCCACTAACCAGACTAAAGTTGAAGACCTAAATGATTTTTTTATGAGAGTGCCCAGAACCTGGTAGACGCAAGCCTATCTGACATTACCCTGTCGCCACATGACTTGAAAAGGCGATAAATGACATGCCCATGCACTCCGCTCCAGGCCCCGACTCATGGAACTCAGTGTTCATCAAGAACTGCAAGAAGCCCCTATCACGTGCTTTTAACATCCTATGGAGAGGAGCATGGACACTGGGGTCGTCCCGCAGTTACTAAAAACAACAGACAACCACTCCACAAAGGCGGCAGTAAAGCAATAGCAAAGAACTACAGACCAATAGCACTAACGTCCCATATCATAAAAATCTTTGAAAGGGTTCTAAGAAGCAAGATCGCCACTCATCTAGATAACCATCAATTACACAACCCAGGGCAGCATGGGTTTAGAGCAGGTCCTCCTGTCTGTCCCAACTACTGGACCACTTTGACTAGGTCCTGGATGCTCTAGAGGACAAACAGAATGCAGATGTTGTATACACAGACTTTGCAAAAGCCTTTGAAAAGTGTGACCATGGTGTGATAGCACACAAAATGCGTGATAAAGGAATAACAGGAAAAGTTGTTGATGGATCTATAATTTCCTAACAAGTAGAACACAAAGAGTAGTAGTCAACAGAGTAAAGTCTGAGGCAGCTAATTGAAAAGCTCTGTTCCACAAGGCACAGTACTCGCTCCCATCCTGTTCCTCATCCTCTTATCGGACATAGACAGGGATATAGCCACAGTGCCGTGTCTTCCTTTGCAGATGACACCCGAATCTGTATGACAGTGTCCACCGTTGAAGACACTGCAAGATCCAAGCAGACATAAACCAAATCTTTAAATGGGCTGCAGAAAACAATATGAAGTTCAATGATGAAAATTTCAATTACTCGATACGGAAAACGTGAGGAAATTAAAATCTCATCGGAGTACAAAACTAATTCCAACCACACAATAGAGCGAAAACTAATGTCAAAGACCTGGGAGTGATCATGTCAGAGGATCTCACCTTCAAGGACCATAACACCGTAGCAATCGCATCTGCTAGAAAAATGACAAGATGGATAATGAGAACCTTCAAAACCAGGGATGCAAAGCCCATGTTGACACTTTACAAATCGCTTGTTCTATCTAGGCTTTAATATTGCTGCACACTAACTGCACCTTTCAAGGCAGGTGAAACTGCTGACCTTGAAAATGTGCAGAGAACCTTCATGGCACGCATAACTGCGATAAACCACCTCAATTACTGGGAACGCTTGAAGTTTCTAAACCTGTACTCCCTAGAACGCAGGCGGGAGAGATACATTGTTATATACACTTGGAAAATGCTAGAGGGATTAGTACCAAATTTGCACACGAGTGTCACTCCCTACGAAAGCAAAAGACTCGGCAGACGATGTAACATACCCCCAATGAAAAGCAGGGGTGCCACTAGCACGTTGAGAGACAACACAATAAGTGTGAGGGGCCCAAGACTGTTCAACTGCCTCCCAGCATACATAAGGGGGATTACCAATAGACCCCTGGCTGTCTTCAAGCAGTCACTGTACAGGCACCTAAAGTCGGTGCCTAACCAGCCAGGCTGTGGTTCGTACGTTGGACTGCGTGCGGCCAGCAGTAACAGCCTGGTTGATCAGGCTCTTATCCAACATGAGGCCTGATCACAGACCGGGCCGCAGGGGCGTTGACCCCTACGGCTTGACAAAGCTCCTGGTGAGCGAAACGTTACCACAATAAAATGTCATATTAGTTGCATTTGTGTCCTTTTACTTAACATCAATGACCTTGACGAGGGAATTACTAGTGATATGAGCAAATTCGCGGACGACACGAAGATAGGTAGGATAATTGATTCAAACGTAGATGTCATGGAGCTTCAGGAGGATTTAGATAAACTTAATTCGTGGTCAGAAAAGTGGCAGATGCAGTTCAATGTAAATAAATGCAGGGTTCTGAAGCTAGGGAATGTCCATAACCCAAGCACTTATAAGTTAAATAATGTAGAACTTAGCCATGCACATTGCGAAAAGGACTTGGGGGTTATGGTAAGCAAGTTCTGAAAGGTCATTTTCAAAACTGAAATTAATAAAAACATATCTGAGGTTTTCAATGTCACAGGAGCGACTGACCAACCTGGTTTCAATAAACACTGAAAAAGAATTTATCACAGCTGATGTAAAAAGTGAAGTAGTTGAAGTGTTTTCTGACACCAGGAATCATTTGGGGAAAAGAACTTAATAAATTTGGTTGATTTATGATAAATTTGACACAGGTGCAACACTTGGGTATCTTTAATGAGGAAACGTTTCGAAACATTTCCTCATTAAAGATACCCAAGTGTTGCACATGTGTCTAATTTATCAACCTGTCGGTTCTCTGAACCATTCATCTACATGGTTGATTTATATTTAAATCGAATAGTGTTTGTTTCATGTTTCATCTGTGTTTACATATTCAAAATATCTCCCTTTATCATAATATTTCTCTGTACTAGGCCTTATACTTGAGTCTTTGGGGCATACAATAAAGGAGTTGGCCCCGAGCATCACCAGACCTCTGCAAGCCACTGATTACTCATGGCAAGCAATTATGACAGCATCTATATACTTTCATCGTCATATATCTTCTTCCTTAACGACTAACCTGAACTTTCTCTGACCTTCGTGTGGTGTCCAGCTTCGTCTCTGTATTGGACACACGCGTTTTTACGGTCATCACGGTTGCAATCGTTCTTGTGCTCATGCAGCCTAATATCCGTTAAGTCAATAATCGTTCTTGTGCTCATGCAGCCTAATATCCGTTAAGTCAATCGTTCTTGTGCTCATGCAGCCTAATATCCGTTAAGTCAATCGTTCTTGTGCTCATGCAGCCTAATATCCGTTAAGTCAATCGTTCTTGTGCTCATGCAGCCTAATATCCGTTAAGTCAATCGTTCTTGTGCTCATGCAGCCTAATACCCGTTAAGTCAATCGTTCTTGTGCTCATGCAGCCTAATATCCGTTAAGTCAATCGTTCTTGTGCTCATGCAGCCTAATGTCCGTTAAGTCAATCGTTCTTGTGCTCATGCAGCCTAATGTCCAGAGATTTTGCTGTTTTCCCTAATTTTTCACACACCCCACATGGTATTATGTAAATTCCTGTGATAATGAGAGTCACTCTTATGTTTCTGCACTTAGTTTTTTAATAGTAGTTGAAGAGCGGGTGAATATTTTAACAAGAGTTTTGGAAACGTTAGTTGCAACGTCAGTGACTGGCAGAACGATGTAACTGGGAGGTTTCCTTCAGCTGGACTGATGTTAGCCTTGTTGAGAATGTATCGTAAGTTTCCTGCAATCATTTATGAAGTGAATAGGGAAGTTTAGCGAACTGAATGAATGAGAGATGTATGTGTATTCTTCCTTGAGGAACTACGGACTGGAAATTCTGTAAGCTCTTAAAATGAAGCCTATAACTATCCCTCTCTTAGTTCCTAGTGTCATGGTGAGAGAAGAAATGCAGAAGTTCGTTGTTGAATGTTGGCTTGCGGTAAACCTTAATAGGGTCTGCTTTCACCTGGGAGTATGAGTACGTCGAGAAACGGCAATTGATTGTTCTTCGCCTCTAGAGAAAATTTAATATAGTAGGTTCCAGAGTGATGATTGTATTGAGGATGTTACGCACTTCTAGATTTTTGGGAACAATGAACAAAATATTACCCAGGTATCGATTCCAAGTAACTGATCTAGAGGGAGTATTTAGAATCCGTTTTGATTCTAGGTCCTCCATATATAAATTGGCCAGAACTTCAGTAAGGTGTGAGCCCATGGCTAGCACGAACTTATTTATACCAGTCTTCAATACTAAACAGTTATATTAAACATATAGTTCGATGAGGCGCACTAAATCCTGGCACGGTACATGCAACTCTATGCCATCATTAATCACCTTGCAAAGAAGATTTTTGGGTTAGTTAGCTGATACATTTATGAATAAGGCAGTGACGTTAAAACTTGCAAGTTTACACTTCATTTCAGTATCATGAAAGGGCAACAATTTTAACGTCCAGTGTAATACCTGGGAATCCCCTTTGATCAAAGCATGTCAGGAGAACTAATAGAGAACAATGTAATAAAGAAAGCGACTGCTAGACTAAAGTTCCTCTACAGACAGGCACAGTGTCTACCAAATGAGGCTCACAGGACCCTATGTCTATCTCTCATACAATGTATTATAGACTACTCTTGCTCTTCATGGTTCTCTGCATTAACAAAAAAAAACTGAAATCACCCAGAACAAAATGGTGAGATTCATTCTGGACCTGGGTCCAAGAGAGCATGTAGGCCAGAATGAATTACAACAACTGGACATGCTATATGTTGAAGACAGAGTAAAACAACTAAAGCTAAATTACGTTTATAAAATTGCTCACAACCTGTGTCCCCAATATCTTACTGACAATTTTGTTAATGTCGGGAACCAATGCAATTATAGAACTAGGGGAAGGAAGAACAACTTTGCAGTATCTAGAGTCAGTGGTCAGGCTTCAAATGCTTTTTCTGTATTGCAATAAGAATGGAATAGACTGCCTGCACATGTCAAAGCCTGTCATAGCATGAGCCAGTTCAAGAAGAGAATAAGGCTGCAGAGTGAAGGAGAGTGTTTTCTT
>WNWK01050690.1:0-12743 GCA_009830355.1 Cherax destructor | reverse complement strand
GTGACTTAGTGGGTTCACCCGGGGGCCCAACTTCCAAGACCAGGCCTTCCAAAGGATCAGGATCTGATCAGTCAGGCTGTTACTGCTGGCTTCATGTAATCTAACATAATCTAGCATGTGAACCACAGCCTGGTTGATCGAGCACTAATAATTATCTTTATTACAAGTACATACATGTACAACTTATACAGACCATAGCTGACATAAATGACATACTATATAGAAAGTTCATGGTTATGTAGAGCATTTTGGGCAAATTAGGTTAATTTTATTCCCATCTGATGGTTAACACTCAGGTACCTACTTACTGCTAGGTGAACATGGACAGCAGGTGTCTTGAGGAAACACGCGAAATGTTTCCACCCGTACCGGGGATTGAACCACGGACCTCAATGGGGGAGGAAGTGCACTGTTTATAGGGTTGGGCTTTAAAAAGGGTGGGGAGGAAACGCCTTTAAACCCGGGGACAACTGTTTTTGGGGAAAATGCAACAGCCAAACACCATTTCATGGAGCAAACGCAAAAAAAGGGGGGACAGTAGCCACATAATGTTTAATTTTCCCATTTGGGGGTGCGAAGGTTTTAAGAAACTTAAGAATGCTCACCCCTCCCCCGGGGGGTCACCCCCCCTCCCCTGGGTGGCTCACCCTCCTCCCCCGGGTGGCCCCCTCCCTCCCGGGGGGTCACCCCCTCCCCCGGGTGGCTCACCTCCCCCCCCTGGGTGGCTCACCCCCCCTCCTGGGTGGCTCACCCCCCCCTCCCTGGGTGGCTCACCCTCCCCCCTGGGTGGCTACCCTCCCTCCCCGGGGGGCTCCCCTCCCTCCCCTGGGGGGCTCACCCCCCTTCCCCCCTCCCCTGGGGGGCTCACCCTCCCTCCCCCGGGTGGCTCACCTCCCCCCTGGGTGGTCACCCTCCCCCTGGGTCTCCCCCCTCCCCCCCCCCTGGGGGGCTCACCCTCCCTCCCCCCGGGGGGCTCCCCCCTCCCCCTGGGGGCTCACCCTCCCCCCTTGGGTCACCCCCCCCCTGGGTGGGTCACCCCCCCCCCTGGGTGGCTCACCCCCCTCCCCGGGGGGCCCACCCCCCCTCCCCCGGGTGGCCACCCTCCCTACCCTGGGTGGGTCACCCTCCCCCCCTGGGGGGTCACCCTCCCTACCCTGGGGGGCTCACCCCCCCCCCTGGGTGGCCACCCCCCTTTCCCTGGGTGGCTCACCCTCCCTACCCTGGGTGGCTCTCCCTCCCTACCCTGGGTGGCTCTCCTCCCACCCTGGGTGGCTCACCCTCCCTACCCTGGGTGGCTCACCTTCCCTACCTTGGGTAGCTCACCCTCCCTCTATGGGTTATCCTGGGTGGCTCACCCTCCCTCTCTGGGTTATCCTGGGTGGCTCACCCTCCCTACCCTGGGTGGCTCACCCTCCCTCCCCTGGGTGGCTCACCCTCCCTACCCTGGGTGGCTCTCCCTCCCTACCCTGGGAGGCTCACCCTCCCTACCATGGGTGGCTCACCTTCCCTACCCTGGGTAGCTCACCCTCCCTCTATGGGTTATCCTGGGTGGCTCACCCTCCCTCTCTGGGTTATCCTGGGTGGCTCACCCTCCCTACCCTGGGTTAAAAAATCCCAACAATCATCATATCCAATGTCCAGGTTGCTCCCTGGACTCGGACACCGAGTGGCCGGGTTCGTTACGGCTCACCACACACTCGCCCTTAACAACAACAACAAACTCCATCAACAACGACGGTACAATTATTACAATTAAAACTAAGCTCTAAACTCGCATGGGTCATACAGCAGTGCATGGTGGGATGTGCTAATGAAAAATGTGAAGATCAGAGACCAGTGAAGGTCACGATATTACAAGGACGATGGAAATAAGTCACTCTTGATTGTTTTTGGGTTATCCTGGTTGGTAATTTACACGTCTTCAAGACCCCTAGAGCTGTATAACCCCTGTGGTTTAGCGCTTCTATTTGATTATAATAATAATAATCAAGACCCCTAGCTGTCTTCAAGACCCCTGGTTGTCTTCAAGACCCTAGCTGTCTTCAAGACCCCTGGCTGTCTTCAAGACCCCTGGCTGTCTTCAAAACCCCTGGTTGTCTTCAAGACCCCTGGTTGTCTTCAAGACCCCTGGTTGTCTTCAAGACCCCTGGCTGTCTTCAAAACCCCTGGCTGTCTTCAAAACCCCTGGTTGTCTTCAAGACCCCTGGCTGTCTTCAAGACCCCTGGCTGTCTTCAAAACCCCTGGTTGTCTTCAAAACCCCTGGTTGTCTTCAAGACCCCTAGCTGTCTTCAAGACCCCTAGCTGTCTTCAAGACCCCTAGCTGTCTTCAAGACCCCTAGCTGTCTTCAAGACCCCTAGCTGTATTCAAAACCCCTGGTTGTCTTCAAAACCCCTGGTTGTCTTCAAGACTCCTGGCTGTCTTCAAGACCCCTAGCTGTCTTCAAGACCCCTGGCTGTCTTCAAGACCCCTGGCTGTCTTCAAAACCCCTGGTTGTCTTCAAAACCCCTGGTTGTCTTCAAGACCCCTAGCTGTCTTCAAGACCCCTAGCTGTCTTCAAGACCCCTGGCTGTCTTCAAAGCCCCTGGTTGTCTTCAAGACCCCTGGTTGTCTTCAAGACCCTGGTTGTCTTCAAGACCCTGGCTGTCTTCAAGACCCTGGTTGTCTTCAAGACCCCTGGTTGTCTTCAAGACCCTGGTTGTCTTCAAGACCCCTGGTTGTCTTCAAGACCCCTGGTTGTCTTCAAGACCCCTGGTTGTCTTCAAGACTCCTGGTTGTCTTCAAGACTCCTGGTTGTCTTCAAGACTCCTGGTTGTCTTCAAGACTCCTGGTTGTCTTCAAGACTCCTGGTTGTCTTCAAGACCCCTGGTTGTCTTCAAGACCCCTGGTTGTCTTCAAGACCCTGGGTGTCTTCAAGACCCTGGGTGTCTTCAAGACTCCTGGGTGTCTTCAAGACTCCCCGGGTGTCTTCCCAAAACTCCTGGGTGTCTTCAAGACTCCTGGGTGTCTTCAAGACTCTGGGTGTCTTCAAGACTCCTGGGTGTCTTCAAGACCCCTGGTTGTCTTCAAGACCCCTGGGTGTCTTCAAGACCCCTGGGTGTCTTCAAGACTCCTGGGTGTCTTCAAGACCCCTGGGTGTCTTCAAGACTCCTGGGTGTCTTCAAGACTCCTGGGTGTCTTCAAGACTCCTGGGTGTCTTCAAGACTCCTGGGTGTCTTCAGACTCCTGGGTGTCTTCAAGACTCCTGGGTGTCTTCAAGACTCCTGGGTGTCTTCAAGACTCCTGGGTGTCTTCAAGACTCCTGGGTGTCTTCAAGACTCCTGGGTGTCTTCAAGACTCCCGGGTGTCTTCAAGACTCCTGGGTGTCTTCAAGACTCCTGGTGTCTTCAATTGCCAAGACTCCTGGGTGTTAATCTTCAAGACTCCTGGGTGTCTTCAAGACTCCTGGGTGTCTTCAAGACTCCTGGGTGTCTTCAAGACTCCTGGGTGTCTTCAAGACTCCTGGGTGTCTTCAAGACTCCTGGTGTCTTCAAGACTCCTGGGTGTCTTCAAGACTCCTGGGTGTCTTCAAGACTCCTGGGTGTCTTCAAGACTCCTGGGTGTCTTCAAGACTCCTGGGTGTCTTCAAGACTCCTGGGTGTCTTCAAGACTCCTGGGTGTCTTCAAGACTCCTGGGTGTCTTCAAGACTCCTGGGTGTCTTCAAGACTCCTGGGTGTCTTCAAGACTCCTGGGTGTCTTCAAGACTCCTGGGTGTCTTCAAGACTCTGGGTGCTTCAAGACTCCTGGGTGTCTTCAAGACTCCTGGGTGTCTTCAAGACTCCTGGGTGTCTTCAAGACTCCTGGGTGTCTTCAAGACTCCTGGGTGTCTTCAAGACTCCTGGGTGTCTTCAAGACTCCTGGGTGTCTTCAAGACTCCTGGGTGTCTTCAAGACTCCTGGGTGTCTTCAAGACTCCTGGGTGTCTTCAAGACTCCTGGGTGTCTTCAAGACTCCTGGGTGTCTTCAAGACTCCTGGGTGTCTTCAAGACTCCTGGGTGTCTCAAGACTCCTGGGTGTCTTCAAGACTCCTGGGTGTCTTCAAGACTCCTGGGTGTCTTCAAGACCCTGGTTGTCTTCAAGACTCCTGGTTGTCTTCAAGACTCCTGGTTGTCTTCAAGACTCCTGGTTGTCTTCAAGACCCTGGTTGTCTTCAAGACCCTGGTTTATTCTTCAAGACCCTGGCTGTCTTCAAGACCCCCTGTCTTCAAGAGGGAGCTGGACAGACACAAAGTCAGTACTTGACCAGCCGGGTTGTGGTTCCTATGTTGGTTTATATGCGGCCAGCAGTAACAGCCTGGTTGATGAGATCCTGATCCACCACAAGGCCTGGTCATGGACCGGGCCGCGGGGGCGCTGACCCACCAGTTATGTATGATAATTGTACTTACTTGTACCTGTACCATTAACTAGTGTAGTTAATGGATTAAGTGAGACTTTTTGAGAACATTGTCATAAGTCTCTATGTGCAGTTTATTTGTACACTAAAGTACAGTTATCATTACCAGTAAATATTAGGATAATCGTGTCTGAAAATCAATTTAAGACTCAACTCAAAAACCACCTACTCACCCAAAACTAAATGATCATACTATAAACTACTTTGAAAAATGCTCATTATTACCTTCCTATACGATAATCTCAATTTTTAATAATATGTTACCCCCTACTCAATCAAAACTAAATACTCATATTATAAGTTAATGTCAATAATGCTCAATGTTATTTTCCTTAAGATAATCTCAATTCCATATTACCATTCAAGAATCTTAACACCTGTAACAATCTAATATCATCATATAATAATTTAAACAGTACAATTTCATCATATTGTAATTTTGAAAACAATTTTTAATTAGAATAAACTCAATAAATTTCTCTAATATTAAGTACATAGTCTTTAAGTTACTAGATTAAGCTGCCCCTAATGCCATGGCATGTCAGTGGCTCTCCTTGCACTCAATTTACATTGTAACTACCAATACCTATGTAATCTGCAATGAAATAAAATTTACTTTACTTTACTATACAGTGGACCCTCGGTTAACGAAATTAATCCGTTCCAGGAGCTCTTTCTTAATCTGAATCTTTCGTTATCTGAAACCTTATTTCCCATAAGAAATAATGTAAATACAATTAATTCGTTCCACAAAAAAATAATCACTCAAAATAAAAAAAAATAACATTTACTTACCTTTATTGAAGAGACTTGCAGGCATCTGGAAGATAGTATAGATGATGATTGGAGCAGGTGTTAGTGGTTGGAAGGGAATCCCCTCCAAAGGACTTCAGGTGACAAGTCCCTCTCTGGGGTTACTTCCTTCTTGGTCTTTTAATGCCACTAGGACCAGCTTGAGAGTCACTAGACCCCTGCCTGGTGAAGTAGCTGTCCAGAGTCCTCTGTTTCTGGCGACTCTTCAACACTTTTCTGAAGTACAACATGGCTCTGTCACTGAAGTGGTTGCACAGAAGGCTCATTTCAGCTTGCTCAGGGTGGTATCTTTCAACAAATGTCTGCAACTCATTCCACTTTGTACACATCTCCTTAAGCACTGAAGAAGGCACCTCCTTATCTCTCTCTCTTCCTGTGAAGCAATAACCTCAGCTGTGGTCTGTTGCTGTTCCAGATGAAGCTCTTGCAGCTCTTCAGTTGTTAGCTCTATCCTGTGCTCCTCCACCAACTCTTCCACATCCTCACCACTCACCTCCAACCCCAGGCTGTTCCCCAATTCCACAATATCTTCCACAACATGTTCCACAACAGGCACAGGGTCGTCAGGGTCAGGGTCAGCCTCAAATCCTTCAAAATTCCTCTCTTGGACACAATCCGGCCACAGTGGTCTCAAGCAGAGTTCAGAGTCCTGGAAGTCACTTCCTCCCAAGCCTTACCTATAAGGCCTATGCAATGCACGATATTGAGGTGTTCTTTCCAGAACTCTCTTAGGGTCAATTCAGAGTCATTGGTCATATTAAGCACCTCTGAAACAGTGCTTTGGTGTACAGTTTCTTGAAGTTGGAAATGACCTGCTGGTCCATGGGCTGGAGGAGAGGAGTGGTGTTAGGAGGCAAGAACTTCACTCTGATGAAATTTATGTTGTCAGGCAACAACTCTTGCAAGTTGTGAGGATGAGCAGGAGCATTGTCCAGTAGCAGAAGGCACTTGAGTGGCAATTTCTTTTCCAGGAGGTATTTCTTCACACTAGGGCCAAACACTCCAGTCATCCATTCCTTGAAAATCTCCGTAGTGACCTATGCCTTGGTGTTAGCTTTCCAATGCACACACAATTTATTCTTGTCAACACCGTGTTTCCTGAAGGGTCTGGGATTTTCTGCGTGATGCACCAGTAAAGGCTTCACTTTAAAATCACCACTGGCATTGGCACACATCATAAGAGTTAGCCTGTCTTTCATAGGCTTGTGTCCTGGCTGTGCCTTTTCCTCCTGAGTAATGTAGGTCCTGTTGGGCATTTTCTTCCAAAACAGGCCTGTTTCATCACAATTAAACACTTGTTGGGGGAGGAATTGTTCAGCCTCTATGAACCCCTTGAATTCGTGCACAAATTTTTCAGCTGCACGTTTGTCTGAGCTGGCTGCCTCACCATGCCTCACAACATTGTGTATGCCACTACGTTCCTTAAACTTCTCAAACCAGCCTTTGCTGGCTTTAAAATCACTCGCCTCACCACTGGTTCCAGGCATTGTCTTCACAAGATCTGCGTGCAACTTCCTTGCCTTTTCACAAATTATCGCCATAGAAATACTATCACCCGCTCTCTGTTTTTCATGGATCCACACCAACAACAACTTCTCAACCTCATCCACTGTTTTCGATCTTTGTTTTGTTAACAAATTAACCCCTTTTGCAACATTAGCTTCCTTGATCTCATTTCTCTGTGCCAGGATAGTGCCGATAGTAGATGGATTTTTCTTGTACATCCTGGCAAGATCACTCAGACTTACACCACTCTCATATTTTTCTATGATTTCCTTCTTCAGTTCGATGGTGTTCCTCACTCTCTTTACCACAGGGGTGCCACTAGGAAGCTTCTTTGGACCCATGGTGACTTATTTCACAGTGGCAATAACTAAACCACCAAAAAGACACCAAATATATTGTGAATCTTTGAAAGAGCACGCTAGGTAATGTTCTCTCAATGGTAAACAACGCTTCACTGGCGTCCTGTGCTTGCGCGGAGGAGGCGGACACGTCTAATACCTTTCGGTAACCGAGGAATTTTTCGCTAACCGATTACGAAAAAAGCTTTCGTTTTCCGAAATTTTCGTTAACGGGACCTTTCGTTAACCGAGGGTCCACTGTATAGCATGCATCAGGGGGATTACCAACAAACCCCTGGCTGTCTTCAAGCAGGCACTGAACAGGCACCAAAAGTCAGTACCTGACCAGCCAGGCTGTGGTTCGTACGTTGGACTGTGTGTGGCCAGCAGTAACAGCCTGGTTGATCAGGCTCTGATCCAGCATGAGGCCTGGTCACGGACTGGGCCGCTGGGGCGTTGACCCCTGGAACTCTCTCCAGGTATACTCCAGGTATAGTAACATGTGTAAATTACCCACAAATGTAACCCAAAGAAGTCAAAGTGTCTTATTTCCATTGTGAGCCTTGCTGTTGTCTAAACAAGATCAAAGAGGGAGTCTGTAGACGGTACTGATGTATTTATATTTTAAGGGGAATATGTTGATGCTTGTGAAACAATTTTGATCTAAGGAACTGCAGCAACCTTCCATTTCCTTGAATCAAAACTGATTACCTCCAGTTCCCCAGGTGCTATGTGACCCTTCCTCTTTAAGGGGGGCTCCTTGTCGCGGTAAAGAGGAATTGGACCTCTTGGTCTTCTTCCTCAGACCGAACCTAATTACCCCCCAATCCCCCCTCCCCTTTCCCATCTTCCCCATCCTCCCTTTCCCATCTTCCCCATCCTCCCTTTCCCATCTTCCCCATCTTCCCCATCCTCCCTTTTCCGTTTCCCCCTCCACCTCCTAATCCCTCCCTTATTTCCTTCCCATTTTTACCCTGGGAGCTTCTCTCCACAGGCATTCTAGTTCCTAGGTAGGGGGAAGGGTACCGTGGTCCAATTCCATTCCGTTGAGGTTCTTGGCGGTGGTGTACTTTGCCATGGAATCTGGATCGCCTGGGGATGTCCCGACCCCTCTCCGGTCTCCCGGGGGGTGGCCTTGGGTATCTTTCGGGCGACGGGTGTATCTCTGGAGGCCACCTTTCGGATTCTGGGGGTGGTGGCTGAAGGCGGTATGCTTTGTGGCGGATATCCGGCCGCCCTCTCTTTTGTCTGCCGAGGTGGCTCGGTGGATGTGAGGTTGCTATCCCGGATTGCTGGTTTACTGGCATGAAGGGTAGGGTATGGCACGGGTTCCATGCAGCATCTGCACTATGTACTTGCGGTGTTGATGTCCTCTTGGTCGCGGAGGGGGATTTATGCCCCTTTCATTCCTCCTAGGAGCTATTCCTCCACGTTCTCCCCCTTTTTTATTTTTTTTATTTTTATTTTCTTTTCTTCTTTCTTTTTTTTCTTAAAAACAAAAAGAAAGAAGTAACCTAACCATGGATGCCCTAATCCGTGAACCTACCCCGGGCCTTCTTGATACCGCACCTAGTTCTGACCCTACCTCGTTAATGGACAACTCTTCGGACAACTCTAATACCCCTGTACCTCTTGCTGGTGCCGGTTCATCACCGGCTTCAGGTACCGAGGTTCCGACTGGCCCTTTCGATACATCTGACCTTCGCTATTCTCTGACCTTGATTCCGGCTTCTCCCTTAACGGTGCAGCAATTTGATTGCCCGCCCGTCACACGTCGGACCGCCTCTAGTCCTCATCAAACAACCAAGACCCTTACATGACGACTCGACACTTCCTGCTCATTCATCTCAGAAATGACCAGCTCGTCACGCACTCCCCTTAAACACTTTGTTTCACACTACTCAATGCACAAAGTTTTTTACTCTACGACCGACTTCTCCTAATACTTATCTTTCAGATCATAGTACAGTGGACCCTCGGTTAGCAGCCGTAATCCATTCCAGGAGCTAGGCCTTTAACCGAAATGGCCTTTAACCAAATTAATATTCCCTATAAGAATTAATGTAAATGCAATTAATCCGTTCCAGACAAAAATATTCACCAATAAATAATTTTTTTAACAATTAAATCAGTAATACATATCTTTATTGAAGACTAATGCTGGCTTCTGGAAGATGGGGAGGAGGGAAAAAGGGAGGAGTTACTTGTTGGAAGGAAATCCCTCAAAAGGACTTCAGATGACAAGTCCCTCTCTGGGGTCACTTCCTTCTTTTTCTTTTAATTCCACTAGGACCAGCTTGAGTCACTAGAACCTTGTCTAGAAAAATAAGTGTCCAGAGTGCTCTGTTTCTGGTGCCTCTTTAACATGTCCCTGAAGTGGGACAAGGTTTTGTCACTAAACATGTTGCAGATATGGCTTGTTTCAGCTTGGTCAGGATGGTGTTTTTCAATAAATGTCTGCACCTTAGTCCACATAGAATAAAATTTCCTTAATCTCTGCAGAAGGCACCTCCTTCTCTTCCTTTTCCTCCTCCTCCCTTTCTGAAGCAAGTTCCTGAGCTGTGGTCTGTTGCTATTCCAGATGAAGCTCTTGCAGCTCTTCAGTTGTTAGCTCTACCCTGTGGTCCTCCACCAACTCTTCCACATCTTCGCCACTCACCTCCAACCCCAGGCTGTTCCCCAATGTCACAATAACTTCCACAACAGGCACAGGGTCGTCAGCTGCAAATCCTTCAAAATCCCTTTGTTGGACACAATCTGGCCACAGTGGTCTCCAAGCAGAGTTCAAAGTCCTGGTAGTCGCTCCCTCCCAAGCCTTACCTATAAGGCCTATGCAGTTGTAAATATTGAAGTGAATCTTCCAGAACTCTCTAAGGGTCATTTCAGTGTCTGAGGTCATTTCAAAGCACTTCTGAAACACTGCTTTGGTGTACAATTTCTTGAAGTTAGATATGACCTGCTGGTCCATGGGCTGGAGAAGAGGAGTTGTGTTAGGAGGCAAAAACTTCACTTTTATAAATTTGAAGTCCCTAGACATTTGGTCTTCCAAGTCTGGAGGATGTGCAGGAGCATTGTCCAGTACCAGGAGGCACTTGAGTCCCAAATTGTTATCCTGAAGGTATTTTTTAACACTTGGGCCAAACACATCATTAACATAATCTTTGAAAATTGACCTTGTGACCCATGCATTTTGACTTGATTTCCACATCACACATAATCTTTTCTTGTGAACATTGTGTTTCGTGAATACTCTGGGAGTTTCAGAGTGACACATGACCATAACACTAGACACAGATCACTCCTCGATGTTCCCCGTGTCCATCAAACACTATGTAAAAACTCAATGCATATAAAAGGCACGAAAATTTGGAATTCATTACCTGTTATTGCCAAAGAAACCCTGCCTGTACCCCAATTCAAAACGATGCTAAAAAACCACCTTCTCACCCAAACCTAAATGCTCAATATCAAAGATTCCCAACAAAGTAGAATAATCACTTAATGTAAAAACCTGATTAATAACTTAAATGTAAAAACCTGTTATGAATAATACATACTAAGCTAACTGTTTCTATAACATTTACATTATAATGACCATGTAAACTGTAACTGCAATGCAATTAATTGTTTTAAATTGTTATCTCACTCAATTAGTTGCATTGCTACAATTAATAAATTATTATGTTCAACTTATTTTCAAACTTTATAACTTAGATATACAATTATACTTATTTTATAAATTATCAACCATAATTTTTTTACCATGTAGTCTACTATTAAATAGTCCTAAGAATGCCCGCAATGCACAGCATATTAGGGGCTTTTGGCATGTACATCTCATTTATACCTATGTATCATGTCTACCTATGTATCATTGTACCATGTCTAAATAAATATTATTATTATTATTATTATTATACACGAGTAAAGGCTTCAGTTTGAAATCCCCACTTGCATTGCAACACAACATGAGAGTTAGCCTGTCTTTCATAGGCCTGTGTCCTGGCAGTCTTTTTTCCTCCTGCGTGATGTAGGTCCTCCTTGGCATTTTCTTCCAAAAGAGGCCTGTTTCGTCACAGTTAAACACTTGTTGGGGTTTCAGATTTTCACTCTTTATGTAGTCCTGAAATTCCTGCACAAACTTTTCAGCAGAATGTTTGTCAGAACTTGCAGCCTCACCATGCCTTACAACACTGTGTATGCCACTACGCTTCTTAAATCTCTCAAACCAGCCTTTGCTGGCCCTAAATTCACTACCAGCAGCACTTGTTCCAGGAGTTTTCTTCCCAAGATCTTCATGCAAACGCCTTTCCTTCTCACAAATAACACACTCCACTAAACTGTCTCCCACCATTTGTTTTTCTTTAATCCACAATAATAATAACTTTTCCATTTGTTCCATTATTGGTGACCTTTGTTTCGTAAGCACATTTACTCCTTTGGCAACATCAGCCACCTTGATCTGTTCTTTCTTTGACAGGATGGTTGTAAATGTTGATTTGTTTTCCCAAACATCCTAACAAGTTCCAGCACCCGCATACCACTCTCATATTTCTCAATCACTCTCTCTTAAATTCCATGGTATTTCTCACTCTCTTTGCCACAGGAACTTTACTAGGAACTTTCTTGGGAGCCATGGTTACTTATTTCGTAGTTGCACTGGCAAAACACAATGGAAAACAAGCGAAATGTTTGTATGAATGAGCAGAAGCTTCCTTACGTACCGAGAGACAAACAAACTGAAACGCAAGCATCCCCAGCTGGCGGGTTGAAGCGTCAATATGGCTGCTAACCGGAATAACGCCCCTAACCGGAGCCGTAAACTGGCTGCAACCGAGTTGGCCGCTAACAGGAACGGCCGCTAACCGAGGGTCCACTGTATTGGTAAGGCTCTGCTATGCCATGTTGGTGAAGATATCTCATTTCACGCTCTCAAGAGCGGCACTTCGATCATCACGGTCCAGAATGCTGGCCAAGCTCGCGATCTTTCTCTCCTTACGACAATAGATACTATTCCTATCACTACTGACAAACATCATTCACTCAATTCTTGTAGTGGTACTGTCATTTTCCCACACCATTGTCCAACGGAATTTCCAGACATGTGGTGATGACATTTTGTAGCAGCTTGAGCTCCAAGAACTCCCTATCCTTAAAGGTGACACTTTTGTCCTCCTGCCAATAGCGAAAACGTTATCCTTGCAATATAGCTCATTTAACATTTGACTGCCGTGAGCTTCCACCCTCGGTCTACATTGCAGGTCACCATTTACAAGTTTGAAAGGTGACCCCTACACCGCAACAGTGTAGAAACTGCTGGCGTTTTGGTCATCCAGAGAAATATTGCAGGTCCATGGCCGAATGCCCAGTCTGTGGTGCCACGACCATGCCAGTCCTTGTAATCTACCTCCCTCTTGCCTTAACTGTCATGAGGCGCATCCATCGTACTCTCGCCGTTGTCAGGTTTACCTGAATGA
Source organism: Cherax destructor (assembly GCA_009830355.1). Classification (NCBI taxonomy): domain Eukaryota; kingdom Metazoa; phylum Arthropoda; class Malacostraca; order Decapoda; family Parastacidae; genus Cherax; species Cherax destructor. Next base: position 175 of record WNWK01050690.1, on the reverse strand, counting down.
GCGGGAAATCTGTTGTCTTAAAGAGGCGGAAGGCTTCTCATGTGCTATGGCCGTCTCTCATCTACGCCTTCAGGGAGACTTCCCGTGTTTCCTATTCTCGCATTGCTAAACGTTGCCCCACTTCTGGGGTCCCAACTTCCACGCCCTCATCCACCACCTAAGTCTCAGCGCCCCC
>WNWK01050689.1:0-12744 GCA_009830355.1 Cherax destructor | reverse complement strand
CTTCTATATTATTTTTGGGCAACAGAACAGATGATCCACAATTAAACATTAAGATCAACTCTACACCTTTCTGGACACAACGGGGGCCCAAAGTTCCTGGGCCTTCACCTTGACAGCAGCCTGAAATTCAGCACCCCCAACACATAACAAAGAAAGTGTCCAAAACGGGGGGGGATCCTCTCTAAGATACGGTATTAAAACCACAATCAGCCCTACTCCCCTATACTATTCACTCATCTATCCCTACCTCCTTCCATTTGTGCATGGGGATCAACAGCAATTCCCACCTAAAGCCAAAAAAACCCAACAAAAACCCGCAGTGGGTTATCACACCCCCAAACGCTGGGCAACCCCAAACCCCTTTAAAGGACCAAAACCTTCACAGTCCAGAACATCCATCTTACTACTCTGCTATTTTCATTTATAGAACCTTTAAATTTCCCAACTTTCCCCTTATTAAAACAAAAAAAACCAGTTGTGCCCAGGACCCATAGACATAATCCCAGACATAAACATCTTTTTGGGCACCCCCTTTCCCGACAAAATTATAAAAAAATTCAATGGCAAAAAGGGGGCCAAAAATCTGGAACCCCCTCCTTAAAAACTCTAGAACTGCAACAAACCTCCATTTTAAAAAGCACTGTTAAAAAAATCTTATCTCATTTCGCACCCAACCAGTAGCTAACCATGAAAACACTTTTTCTTGCACATATCCCCGAAAATACACTTATTGATATCTGTGATTCTCCTTAATTTTCACATTACTAACCACAGCAAAATACCTTATTGATATCTGTGATTCCCCCTTTAAATTTTCCCGTTTATCCAAAATTCTAATACAACTTTGCTTCATAATCTTAAGCTAGTCACAAGGGTTTTCCCAAGACACTCCCAAAATAGAAAAAATTTTATAATATATCACCTTTATCTTTATATAAACTAATTGCTAACTTCTTATACTAATTTTTAAATTCTCAATGTTTAAATGTTTAAATTTTTGTAAACCTTACCTAACCTAACCTAACCTTACAATCTGTATATTCATTGTATAGCTATTGAGTAAGACCTATCATAAGACTGCCTGAAAAGCCTAGGCATACCTAGGCATATTATTGGCCATCTTGTAATATCAACTTTAATGTATAACTATAAGTACCCCCCACCTTGTATTACATGAAATAAAGAATTTGAATTTGAATTTGAATTTGAACAATGTATCTACCTCATCTGCTAGAAAAATAATAGGATGGATAACAAGAACCTTCAAAACTAGGGACGCTAAGCCCATGATTTTCTTCAAATCACTTGTTCTCTCTAGGCTGAAATACTGCTGTACACTAACTGCCCTCTTCAAGGCAGGCGAACTTGCTGGCCTAGAGAATGTACAGAGAACTTTCACGGCACACATAAGTACAATAAAGCATCTAAAATACTAGGAACGGTTGAAGTCTCAAGATTTGTATTCCCTTTAACGCAGGCAAGAAAGATTCATGATAATATACACTTGGAAAATACTAGAGGGATTAGTACCAAACTTGCACACAAAAATCACTCCCAACGAAAGCAAAAGACTCGGCAGGAGATGCAACATTCCCCCGATGAAAAGAAGGGGCGCCATGAATACACTAAGACACAATACAATAAGTGTCAGGGGCCCAAGACTGTTCAACTGCCTCCCAGCCTACATAAGGGGAATTACCAATAGACCCCTGTCTGTCTTCAAGGAGGCGCTGGACATAGTCAGTACCTTATCAGCCGGGCTGTGGTTCATACGTCGATTTGCGTGTGGCCAGCAGTGACATCCTGGTTGATCAAACCCTGATCCACCACGAGGCCTGGTCTCTGACTAGGCTGCAGGGACGTTGACCCCCGAAACCCTCTCCAGGTAAACTCCAGGTAAAACCTTCTTGGTTGTATGCAGTGTGTCCAGCACTTGCTGGTGAACCCTACTCCCTCGGTTTGCTGGAAGCCTCTCTGTCTCCACTGTGAATACCTCCCTGAATCTTGAGCTGAGTTCTTCCCATACTTCCTGGTCTCTCCCTGTAAGCTCCCTTCCTTCCTCAGCCTGATTATCTGGATCTTGACTGTTGTTTTTCCTCCTGATATGGTTGTGTAACAAATTTGGGTCAAATTTGGCTTCTGATGCTGTCATTCTCGTATTGTCTCTGTGCTTCTCTCCCTATCCATGCATATTCATTTCTGGCTCCTTGGCTCAACTCTGTTTTCCTGAGTAATTTGCCTTCTATACTTTTTCCATACTCCAGCACTCTTGACTTTAACTTCTCCACACCTCGGGTAAACCATGGGCTCTGGTCTTCCCACTGTTTCTGTTGCCCCTTGGCACTTTGCAATCACGTCTTCCATCATTTTATTTACTGTCTTTCCCTCTAGCTCTCTTACCCACTGCACCTTATGCAGGAATTGTCTCGTATATGTGTAGTTCCCATTTCTGAATTTGGTTTCTCCTATTCTTCTTATGCTGCCTCACTCTTTATTGTTAACTCTGTGTATTGGAAACTCAGGACTACATGATCGCTAGTGCCAAGGGGAGTTAATTCTGTGATTTTCCCTATGTTTGAACTGTTGAAGGTGAATACAAAGTCCAGCCTTGCTGGTTCATTGTCTATTCTCTATCTGGTTGTGTCCCTAACATGTTGATATATGAAACTTTCCAGCACCACCTCCAGCATCTTGGCTCTCCATGTATCTGGACCCCTATGTGGCTTCAGATTTTCCCAGTCTATCTCCTTGTGGTTGAAATCCCCCATGATGAGTAACTTTGCCCTGCTTGTGTGGGACCTTCTAGCTACTTCGGCTAGTGTGGCCACCATCATTCTGTTACTCTCGTCAAATTCTTGTCTTGGTCTTCTGCTGTTCGGTGGCGGTTTATACATCACTGCTATTATCACTTTTGGACCCCCAGTTAGAAGTGTTCCTACTATGTAGTCATCTGCTTCACCTCTGACTAGTCCTCCCATCTCCTAACACTCCATTGGTTTCTGATAAGCAGTGTGTGTGTGTGCGCTCACCTATTTGTGGCTGCAGGGGTCGATTCATAGCTCCTGGTCCCGCCTCTTCACTGATCGCTACTAGCTGTGTGTGTGTGTGTGTGTGTTCACCTATTTATGAACACACACACACACACAGTTCCTGGCCCCGTGTGTGTTAGCTTATTAGTTACCTGTTGTCAAAGGTACTCACCTAGTTGTGGTTGCAGGGATCGATTCATAGCTCCTGGCCCCGCGTCTTCACTGGACACTACTGGGTAACTCTCCCTTTGACATGAGCCTTATCATACCTCTTCTTGAAGCTATGAATGGATCCTGCCTCCACTACATCACTTCCCAAGCTATTCCACTTCCTGACAACTCTGTGACTGAAGAAATACTTCCTAACATCCCTGTGATTCATCTGAGTCTTCAACTTTCAACTGTGACCCCTTGTTGCTGTGTCCCATCTCTGGAACATTCTCTGTCCACCTTGTCAATTCCTCTCAGTATTTTATATGTCGTTATCATGTCCCCCCTATCTCTCCTGTCCTCCAGTGTCGTCAGGTCGATTTCCCTTAACATCTCCTCGTAGGACATACCCCTTAGCTCCAGGACTAGTCTTGTTGCAAACCTTTGCACTTTCTCTAGTTTCTTTATGTGCTTGGTTAGGTTGGGTTCCAAACTGGTGCTGCATACTCCAGTATGGGCCTAACGTACACAGTGTACAGGGTTCTGAACGATTCCTTATTAAGATGTCGGAATGCTGTTCTTAGGTTTGCTAGGCGCCCATATGCTGCAGCAGTTATTTGGTTGATGTGCGCCTCAGGAGATGTGCCTGGTATTATACTCACCCCAGAGATCTTTTTCCTTGAGTGAGGTTTGTAGTCTCTGGCCCCCTCAGACTGTACTCCGTCTGCGGTCTTCTTTGCCCTTCCCCAATCTTCATGACTTTGCACTTGGTGGGGTTGAACTCCAGGAGCCAATTTCTGGACCAGTCCTGCAGCCTTTCCAGATCCCTTTGTAGTTCTGCCTGGTCCTTGTCCGATTGAATTCTTCTCATCAACTTCATCTGCAAACAGGGACACTTCGGAGGCTATTCCTTCCGTCATGTCGTTCACAAATACCAGAAACAGCACCGGTCCTAGGACTGACCCCTGTGGAACCCCACTCGTCACAGGCGCCCACTCTGACACCTCGCCACGTACCATGCTGTATAACCCCTGTGGTTTAGCGCTTCTATTTGATTATAATAATAATAATAGTAGGTAGTAGGTTGGTAGACAGCAACCACCCAGGGAGGTACTACCGTCCTGCCAGGTGACTGTGAAACAGAAACCTGAAACTGTTTTACATGATGGTAGGATTGCTGGTGTCTTTTTTCTGTCTCATAAACACGCTGGATAACAGGTATATCTAGCTACTTCTACTTACACTTTAGGTCACACTACACTGGCATACACATGCATATATATACATACACACATCTAGGTTTTTCTTCTTTTTCTTAATAGCTCTTGTTCTTTTTATTTTCTCTATTGTCCATGGGGAAGTGGAAAAGAATCTTTCCTCCGTAAGCAATGCGTGTCGTATGAGGCGACTAAGATGCCGGGAGCAATGGGCTAGTAACCCCTTCTCCTGTACAAATCTACTAAAAACGAGAAGAAGAGAAACTTTATAAAACTGGGTTGTCTGAATGTGCGTGGATGTAGTGCGGATGATAAGAAAGAGATGATTGCCGATGTTATGAATGAAAAGAAGTTGGATGTCCTGGCCCTAAGCGAAACAAAGCTGAAGGGGTAGGCGAGTTTCAGTTGGGAGAAATAAATGGGATTAAGTCAGGAGTATCTGAGAGAGTTAGAGCTAAGGAAGGGGTAGCAATAATGTTGAAGGATCAGTTATGGAAGGAAAAGAGGGAATATGAATGTGTAAATTCAAGGATTATGTGGATTAAAATAAGGGTCGGATGCGAAAAGTGGGTCATAATAAGCGTGTATGCACCTGGAGAGGAGAGGAGTGTAGAGGAGAGAGAGAATTTTGGGAGATGTTAAGCGAATGTATAGGAACTTTTGAACCAAATGAGAGAGTAATTGTGGTAGGGGACCTAAATGCTAAAGTGGGAGAAACATGCAGAGAGGGTGTAGTAGGTAAGTTTGGGGTGCCAGGTGTAAATGAAAATGGGAGCCCTTTGATTGAACTTTGTATAGAAAGGGGTTTAGTTATAGGTAATACATATTTTAAGAAAAAGAGGATAAATAAGTATACAAGATATGATGTAGGGCGTAATGACAGTAGTTTGTTGGACTATGTATTGGTAGATAAAAGACTGTTGAGTAGACTTCAGGATGTACATGTTTATAGAGGGGCCACAGATATATCAGATCACTTTTTAGTTATAGCTACAGTGGGAGTAAAAGGTAGATGGGATACAAGGAAAATAGAATCAGTAAGTAAGAGAGAGGTGAAGGTTTATAAACTAAAATAGGAGGCAGTTAGGGTAAGATATAAACAACTATTGGAGGATAGATGGGCTAGTAGAGTGTAGGCAATGGGGTCGAAAATGTATGGGGTAGATTTAAAAATGTAGTGTTAGAGTGTTCAGCAGAAGTTTGTGGTTACAGGCGAGTGGGTGCGGGAGGGAAGAGGAGCGATTGGTGGAATGATGATGTAAAGAGAGTAGTAAGGGAGAAAAAGTTAGCATATGAGAGTTTTTACAAAGTAGAAGTGATGCAAGGAGGGAAGAGTATATGGAGAGAAAAGGAGAGGTTAAAAGAGTGGTGAAGCAATGTAAAAGAGAGCAGATGAGAGAGTGGGTGAGATGTTATCAGCAAATTTTGTTGAAAATAAGAAAAAGTTTTGGAATGAGATTAATAAGTTGAGGAAGCCTAGAGAACAAATGGATTTGACAGTTAAAAATAGGAGAGGAGAGTTATTAAATGGAGAGTTAGAGGTATCGGGGAAAATGGAGAGAATATTTTGAGGAGTTGTTAAATGTTGATGAAGACAGGGAAGCTGTGATTTCGTGTGTAGGGCAAGGAGGAATAACATCTTGTAGGAGTGTGGAAGAGCCAGTTGTGGGTGTGGGGAAAGTTCGTGAGGCAGTGGGTAGAATGAAAGGGGTAAGGCAGCTGGGATTGATGGGATAAAGATAGAAATGTTAAAAGCAGGTGGGGATATAGTTTTGGAGTGGTTGGTGCTATTATTTAATAAATGTATGGAAGAGGGTAAGGTACCTAGGGATTGGCAGAGAGCGTGTATTGTTCCTTTGTATAAAGGCAAAGGGGACAAAAGAGAGTGCAAAAATTATAGGGGAATAAGTCTGTTGAGTGTACCTGGTAAAGTGTATGGTAGAGTTATTATTGAAAGAATTAAGAGTAAGACAGAAAGCAGGATAGCAGATGAACAAGGGGGCTTTAGGAAAGGTAGGGGTGTGTAGACCAAGTGTTTACAGTGAAACATATAGGTGAACAGTATTTGGATAAGGGTAAAGATGTTTTTGTGGCATTTATGGATTTGGAAAAGGCGTATGATAGGGTAGATAGGGGGGCAATGTGGCAGATGTTGCAGGTGTATGGAATAGGAGGAAGGTTGCTGAAAGCAGTGAAGAGTTTTTATGAGGATAGTGAGGCTCAGGTTAGAGTGTGTAGGAGGGAAGGGGACTATTTCCCAGTAAAAGTGGGCCTTAGACAAGGATGTGTGATGTCACCGTGGTTGTTCAATATATTTATAGATGGGGTTGTAAGAGAAGTGAATGCGAGGGTCTTGGCAAGAGGTGTTGGGCTAAAAGATAAAGAAGCAAATACAAAGTGGGAGTTGTCACAGTTGCTTTTTGCTGATGACACTGTGCTTTTGGGAGATTCTGAAGAGAAGTTGCAGAGGTTGGTGGATGAATTTGGTAGGGTGTGTAAAAGAAGAAAATTGAAAGTGAATATAGGAAAGAGTAAGGTGATGAGGATAACAAAAAGAATAGGTGACGAAAGATTGGATATCAGATTGGAGGGAGAGAGTATGGAGGAGGTGAATGTATTCAGATATTTGGGAGTGGACATGTCGGCGGATGGGTCTATGAAGGATGAGGTGAATCATAGAATTGATGGGGGGAAAAGGGTGAGTGGAGCACATCGGAGTCTGTGGAGACAAAGAACCTTGTCCATGGAAGTAAAGAGGGAATGTATGAGAGTATAGTTATACCAACACTCTTATATGGGTGTGAAGCATGGGTGATGAATGTTGCAACGAGGAGAAGGCTGGAGGCAGTGGAGATGTCATGTCTGAGGTCAATGTGTGGTGTGAATATAATGCAGAGAATTCGGAGTTTGGAAATTAGGAGGAGGTGCGGGATTACCAAAACGATTGTTCAGAGAGCTGAGGAGGGGTTGTTGAGGTGGTTTGGACATGTAGAGAGAATGGAACGAGACAGAGTGACTTCGAGAGTGTATAAATCTGTAGTGGAGGGAAGGCGGGGTAGGGGTCGGCCTAGGAAAGGTTGGAGGGAGGGGTAAAGGAAGTTTTGTGTGCTAGGGGCTTGGACTTCCAGCAAGCATGTGTGAGCGTATTTGATAGGAGTGAATGGAGGCATATGGTTTTTAACACTTGACGTGCTGTTGGAGTGTGAGCAAAGTAACATTTATGAAGGGATTCAGGGAAACCCGCAGGCCGGACTTGAGTTCTGGAGATGGGAAGTACAGTGCCGGCACTCTGAAGGAGGGGTGTTAATGTTGCAGTTTTATAACTGTAGTGTAAAGCACCCCTCTGGCAAGACAGTGATGGAGTGAATGATGATGAAAGTTTTTCTTTTTCGGGCCACCCTGCCTTGGTGGGAATCGGCCGATGTGTTAATAAAAAAAAAATAATAATAATAATCGCCACGTACCATGACTCGCTGCTGTCTTCCTGACAGGTATTCCCTGATCCATTGGAGTGCCTTCCCTGTTATTTCTGCCTGGTCATCCAGCTTTTACACTAATCTCTTGTGTGGAACTGTGTCAAACGCCTTCTTACAGTCCAAGAAAATGCAATCTACCCACCCCTCTCTCTCTCTTGTCTTACTGCTGTCACCCTGTCATAGAACTCCAGTAGGTTTGTGACACAGGATTTCCCGTCCCTGAAACCGTGTTGGCCATCGTTGATAAGCTCATTCCTTTCTAGGTGCTCCACCACTCTTCTCCTGATAATCTTCTCCATGACTTTGCATACTATACATGTCAGTGACACTGGTCTGTAGTTTAGTGCTTCATGTCTGTGTGTGTAAATTAATTAACTACTGTGACAGTCTATAAATTTACACAGGATAAAAATAGTTTCCCATAAAGGCCTAATTCGGAATCCACAAAGAAAAATACTACAATGGATAAGAGAACTTTTGTGTGAAAGAAAAAAGTACAGAGCGGTAAAAGGACCGGATGGTGCTCTTATTTTCTGTCACAGATTTGTCACTGGTAATAAAAAGCTACATTAGTAAAAGATGCAAAGTTAAGAAAAGAATATTGTTGCAAGCCCCTATAAGCTGACTCTGGTAAATTTAACAAGTGGCGTGGCAAATGAATGAAGATATTTAACGTAATTAATATAGTGCATATGGCCTTGTTTCAGAAAGCTGAAGCAAACCATATGAAAAAATAACAGGACAATGGCCTGTCAATAGTTATTATTCCGGTAATATTTTCTTTCCAATTCCCCGAGGAAATGACAAAAGCCTTTACCCCATAACCATACAAGTCGCCTACCTGGAGTCTACCTGGAGGGCGTTCTGGGGATCAACGCCCCCGCGGCCCGATCCATGACCAGGCCTCCTGGTGGATCAGGGCCTGATCAACGAGGCTGTTACTGCTGGCCGCACGTAGTCCAACATACGAACCACAGCCCGGCTGATCTGGCACTGACTTTAAGTATCTGTCCAGCTCCCTCTTGAAGACAACCAGGTGTCTATTGGTAATTCCCCCTATGGCTGGTGGGAGGCTGTTGAACAGTCTTGGGCCCCGGACACTTAGTGTTTTCTCTTAGTGTACCAGTGGCGACCCTACTTTTCACTGGGGGTATGCTACATCGCCTGCCAAGTCTTTTGCTTTCGTAGGGAATGATTTCTGTTTGCAGGTTAGGGACCAGTCCCTCCAGAATCTTCCAGGCGTAGATTATGATATACGTATCTCTGTCGCCTGCGCTCCAGTGAGTACAAGTCAAGTGCTTCCATTCGTTCCCAGTAGTTAAGGTGTTTGATGGAACTTATACGTGTAGTAAAGGTTCTTTGTACATTCTCTAGATCTGCAATTTCACCTGCCTTGAATGGGGATGTTAATGTACAGCAGTGATTTAAAAAGGATTATCATTGACTTGGCATCTCTTGTCTTGAATATTCTCATTATCCATCCTATCAGTTTCCTCGCAGATGTGATAGTGGCATTGTTGTGGTCCTTGAAGGTGAGATCTTCGGACATTACCACTCCCAGGTCCTTCATATTGCTTTTTCACTCTATTCGTAGTCGTAGAAAGGAAATGAGGAGACGTACGGATCCCATTAAAGATCATGAAAGGATATGCTAAAATACACACAAAGATTTCGTTTTCACCACAAAGAATATCAGGAAAACTGAGAAATGCGGTGTTGAAAGCACAACAAAAAATTTCTTCACGGACTGGCATAGTGGAGGAATGAGATTTACATACTGTAAATTATCCAGCCTTGCCTGGTTATAATTTTAAGTAAACTAGGGCAAAAATCACATCAGGTACCTGGATAAGACGAAAGACGAATGTTTTGGTTAAAGTGGATTATAATCGTGAACCATCATTACCAAGTTTACCAGTATGCACTGCATTATTACATTTACTGACCTCTTCCCTTGAACTTATGTCAGGGCGTTAGTTACCTCTGCAATAACGTAACAGAATCCCAGACCTTACATAACAAAAATTACAGAGGTTAATTCACAAAAGGATAAGAACGAAAGATTATCTCAAATAAACATAAGAATCAGAGCCAACCTCACATAACGTGAATCACAGAGCTTACCTCACATAATAATCCCAAAGCATACCTCACATAACGTGAATCACAGAGCTTACCTCACATAATAATCCCAAAGCATACCTCACATAACGTGAATCACAGAGCTTACCTCACATAATAATCCCAAAGCATACCTCATAACGTAATCACAGAGCTTACCTAACATAATAATCCCTAAAGCATACCTCACATAACGTGAATCACAGAGCTTACCTCACATAATAATCCCAAAGCATACCTCACATAACGTGAATCACAGAGCTTACCTAACATAATAATCCCAAAGCATACCTCACATAACGTGAATCACAGAGCTTACCTCACATAATAATCCCAAAGCATACCTCACATAACGTGAATCACAGAGCTTACCTCATATAAACATTAGCACCACAGAGTTTACATCACATAATACAAATCTCCCTCAAACGTACCTCACAAAACTTGAGGCCCCTGACGGAGTTGCCCAGAGGATCTAGTGGAGGTGACCAGGTACATATACCCATTACGTTAGGGATTACCAGCATGATGGAGCCGCACACACCAGACTTGGCTGGCAAACCAACCTGCAAATGGAATATGTGTTAATTCACTTACACCGCAGGTGATGTGATTCCACAACTGCTGTTTCAGACTCTCAGTAGTCATGGCTCACCTTAAATGCGAACTGACCGGAGTAATCGTACATGCCACAGGAATGCATAAGGGAGAGAACGTCACGAACAGCATACGGCTTCAAAACTTCCTCTCCTGTGGTGGGACAGATACCTCCATTGGCCAGAGTCGCTGCCATCACTGCTACACTCTCCGCAGACACTTCCATAGAGCAGCTCTGCAATTATATGTATATATATATATATATTATTGTAACTACGAACGAGTGGTATTGATCAATAACAACGCTGCACTAGCCATGGGTTCGAGTCCTTGGCTAATGCAGTGATTATTATATATATATATATATATATATATATATATATATATATATATATATATATTATATATATATATATTATAATAACCACAGTGAAAAATTTGTTAAAGTCTAAGTGATTTCACGACCTGTCCCATTGAGCGTGCGAGTGTAGTGAAGATTTGGTCAGGTCACTTGTCAAGTAATTTTTTATGAGTGACATGTCAGGCATAGCTTAAATCCTCGCAAATTCTATTTATTATAAATGAATCTAATTTATATAACCCTGAACTACCATTCATAATGAAATCAGTACTATTTTTTATGAAACTTGATTCGATTAAACTTCTCTCAACCATGGACCTGGTCGACTTTTTGTTTTTAAATAATTTCATCCACTAACTTACCTTCCAATTCACTGTTCCAATCCACTACATTTGTTAAATCTCAATCACCCAAAATTTATCTTCTAAAGTCTGGCTTTTCACGCCCTACACCTATTGTACGTCCTTAGTTTCACTAAAGAGGGAAGTCCACGAAGTTCTGGACTGCATCATCACTAGCACCTAGAAGGGTCTTATATTCTATTTCACCTATGTCAGACGTACCTGCGGTAAAGACTAGGTCCAGTCTTGCTGGCTCATCAACTCCTCTCTCCCTTGTCATGTCTTTATCATTATGACTCAGAGAGTTTCCTCAAATTCCTTTCGTCGCTCTTAACTACATGTCATATAAACGTAAGTATATATATATATACACATGTACTTATGCAAACACACACACATACGTGTATATATATATATATATATATATATATATATATATATATATATATATATATATATATACATTTATATATATACATATATACACATTTATATATATATACATATATACACATTTATATATACATATATACACATTTATATATATATATACATATATACACATTTATATATATATACATATATACATATTTATATATATATATATATATACACATTTATATATATATATACACACATTTATATATATATATATACACATTTATATATATATATACACATTTATATATATTATATATATATATATATATATATATATATATATATAAATGTGTATATATAAATGCTTTATTAATAGACAGAATACATTTATAAAACACACAAACATGAACATGAATACAATGGTACAATATGTCAAAGATTATGAATCTCCTCCAGCTCCTCCGAAGCCGGACGCGAGCCGAGTATGCAGCATGCGTTTCCCCTCTGGATGGCCACGCTGAGACGCTGGAACATGAACGTGGCTGCCCTTGGGTCCCTGGTGGTGTCGATGAGTCTGGAACCCAGTTCTTTAAGGAAACGTGTTGCATTTTTTCCCCACGCTCCCAAGGTCTCTGATCCCACTGGGACAAATTTATACTGTTGGCTTATGTCCCTGTACTTGCCGATCTTGTACTCCTCTCTGTGGTCAGCAGCTCCTCCCTGTCGCCCGACACTGTGATGGATGTAGGTGTCAGACAGTGTCGACACACAGGTATAATCCCATGCTAAGAGCTTGCCATTCTTCCAAGGATAGATGGTGATCCCGTCGGGCGGTTTGCTGGGTTGTGGGCGTTGTTGGCTGCTAGTGATCGAGGCTCTCTCTCGGCTGGGCATCCAGCTGTAGCAAGGGTTCTCTTTATGATGTCGTTGACCTCATTGTGTCTTGCATGCCAACCCTTGGTTTTAGAACAGTTAAGACCATGTAGACCATATTGGTCGGCTTGCGCATCGCCGCAAATACACGTATATTCCGTGTGAATGGGGGCAGCAAGGCGCAGAGCCACTGCAATA